>JAXIVJ010005614.1:0-72655 GCA_036785665.1 Chirona hameri
TTTGTCTCGTGAAGGAACTTTTAACATATTCATGGTGACCGGGTTAAGTCAACTGATAAATTTGACCTTAGGTCAAGGTCAAGTGGTGACCCAAGTTAGTCATGTTGCATATTGCGAGATGTGTCTCGACGAGACAAACACATGAGTACCATTTGCTCTTCTCTATCTTCATTATGTCGATAGTTATTTACAAATAAGTGTTGGCGGTTACGAAATTGACCTGACCTTAGGTCACCGATATTAAAAATCCGAGATAAACAAATTGTTGGTATCTTATGACCTTATGAAATCCTGGAAGATTGAAACCGATCGGCCTAAAACTGTGGCTGTGGTACTACTACAAACGTTTTGCAGTTGAGGTCATCGCGTGACCTGGTCTGATGACCTGACCTGAGATGACCCGAGGTCAAGAATTTTACATAATGTGGGAAGTTCATTGCTGAACAGGTGTGCAAAAAAACGGAGGCGCTGTGCGCCGCTGTTTTTGCGCTATCCTCGAAAAACGGAGTCGGGGGGATTTCGCCCCCCCCCCCCGCCCTCCAGGGCGCGTGCTAATAATTATTATTGCTACAGCTTCAAAGGCAAGTGAATATTCAACAGTAATGGTTTGCGCGTCAGGCGATTTTCAGATCTCCGGAACGGAGGATTGTAGGCGTAAAGTTCGCCGCGGTAGTAGAAATGCTTGGTTGAGTTGGATAGGCCGTTTCCACCACGGCCATGGGTATTTTGCAGGGCTAAATATCCCACTAAATACCCTATGGCGTAAATTAGTTGTCCGATGTATATACGCGTACTTACCGTGAATAGTGGAGCAATAATATTAAACATAAAAATAAGCACTTTTGAACTTGGTAAATGGCCTGCATAGTGTCAAAAAATACTATTATGCCGGAACATTTTAAGTACATTATTAAATGGTCTCACTTTTAAAATAAAATAGTTCTAGATTTTGTGAAATTCCGTCATCACCACTATTACGATCCTTCGTGTGTGGTGTCTTTGGAGCAGGTTGGTAATCTTATTCATAAGTCGTAATTGCTATTTGTGACCTATCTTTCGTATTTGTGCTTTTAGAGTTTTGTGAATAACTTGCCTTGCTTCGTGTGAATGTTTTGGTGGTTATGCCTGTCTGACGCTAGTTCTTCACAATGCGTGTTCTTCATTAACTCACGGTGCGGGGGGGGGGGGGGGGGATATTCGGTTCATATCCACAAAACGAAGTAAAACGAGAGGAATCTGCTGAAACTTGACAATTTTACTATTTATCAACATACGATTGCCTTAAAATCTAGCATAAGTTTGACCCTATTCTAAGTTGGCCCAGTCTGCCAATCTGCATTATCTTTTGACTCAACTAAAATTGACTCAATCATTGAGTCAATTTTAAAGTGAAACAACTTAAGATTTCATAAATGACATTTTGGTAAGTTGAAAAACATGTACATACTAGTGCTAACCCATCCACTCCTGGACGATTACAGGTCAAGTGGTGGTGAAAGTCAGTGATAGGCAATTAGGGATTGATAACCTGTACTACCTGTGGTACACCCATTGTAGCTATATGTTTTTGTACCTGTCATATACCCAAGATATCCATCAGAAACCTAGTGCCTGACACATCTGTGCCCCTGTGGAACATGTGATTAAACTCATCTGGTTTGGGCGCAAATTGACCATGCAGTCGTCGCGCCCTTAAGCCCCAACAAACAAACAAACTCATCTGGTTGGCCTCATTTTTGGAACACCGCACCCAAAAATGGAAACGCTACTTCCTAAAATGGGTACGGAAACCGACCTTCATGACTAAATGTGATCCACGCATTGATTGGTGTGTTGACGCATTGTGCCAATGGTGTCAGATTCAGCACCATTGACTTTATTGATAGCATGAGCATTACAAAAATCCAAGGTTTCTTTCAAATTTTATTGAAGTTGCACGATCTTGGGGCAACACTTTTTGCTGCCCAGAGATCGTGCAACTTCAATAAAATTTGAAAGACAATGGATTTCCGTAATGCATACATCAATAGAATCAAGGGTACTGAGTTTGATGACGTCATTGGCACAATGCGTCTCCGCACCATTTACCATAGTTTGAAGAAGAAAAACTATGGAAAATTGGCAATGAAATTGGAAGTTCACTATGCACCCCATGTTGACATATTTAGTATCAGCGATTTGTTGAGAGGTAATTCAACAAGTTATTCAGCGTTGAACAGATTGAAAGAAAGGCGCCAGTCACCAGATGTTGCGCTTCCAATAGTGAAGGGAAAACACTGATCATGAACTCTGAAAGAACTGCAGGCTCCTAGAATTGCTTTGGAGCTGGGGTGCAGAGTGGAAAACTCAGACTAAAAATAAGTATAAAGAGTGGAAAATTAAAACAAAAGAAGGCATATGTACCAGCTTTATCACCCAATTACCTGCTCACCAAAATTAGTTATTACCTATGCCAATTGTTACCTGTCTTTTTGTCCACAGGCTGTCCCTATCATTACATCCATAAATCAGTATCAGGTTTCCAATTATCCAATACATTTTAAAATAAGGAGTGGTAAATTCACAGTAAAACTCAGGAAAAAGAGTGGAAAAATAGTATCCATAGGGTGTCATTTTCCACCCAAATTTCCCAATGCTAGGACACTGGAAAGAAGTATATGTACTTGTTTTTAAATTTACCAAAACAAATAATTTTTTGAAATTGAAAAGTTGTGATTTCATTTTTAAATTGAACCTCCATCAATTTAAAGGGACTATCCCACCTTAACATTAGATTTTAGTTGAGATAGCCATTTGTATGGCTAGGCATTGAAATTAAGTATGGTAGCAGTTAAAACAATCACAATGATTAATCAAAAAGATATTCAAGTTTAATTTTAATAGGACTCTAAACCGACAGCGTCATCCCTTTACCCAACTGGTAATGATAGTTGACTTGTTTAAGGTCAGCCTTGGAATATTTTCATCCTTCATTTCTTGATCCCAGGTGGTTCACAATCTAAGTCAATCTAGACACCTGGTGGGTTCGCTTTAAACATTCAGCTGAGTGCTGACCTCGCCTGACATGGAGACATACAATTAAGTGTGATTCAACAACTTTCACAAAGGTGGGACAGTCCCTTTAAAGGGACACTCCCACCTTAACATTAGTTTTGAGTTGAGATAGCCATGTTGTTGGATTTGCATTGAAATGGACAATTGTAATTAATAAACCCCATGTGTATTTGAATAGGGGTCTAAAGCCAATGACATCACCTCTCTTTACCAAATGGTGATGATAGTCAACTTGTTTTAAGGTTAGACTTTGATATATTTGCGTGTTTCAAATGGTTCGGTAATTGGTTTGTTTTATATTCAAAGCACCAGAATTGTCTTGAAATAATTGTGCCATACTGCTCAATATGATGTCATCAACCCAAATATTAAAACTAAACTTTTTATGAAATTGAGCACTGTTTGCAAGAAACAAATGTCATAGTGTTCGGCAGCAATTACTTCATATTTTGCACCACAAAATATGAAGTACATTTGACAACTTTTGGGAAGGTGGGAGGGTCCCTTTAATGCCATACATGTTGCATAACATAATGCAGAAAAAAATAGATGAAAATGTCAATATTTCCCTTTAAGGCACATACTGTACAATATTAGAGAGAAAAGTTCGCCTTGACTTTTCTTGAAGTTTGGCTGGTAGATGAATAACATTGGGCTGAAAAAAGGAATAGGTATGATGCTGGTTTTGGTGGTAGATGGTTATCTTGATCTGGATAAATGGGCACCATATAACCACTTCAGTTGCAGTGCCCATAAACCCCAACCCCTTGATCTGAAGAATCAAGCAAGTTTCTCTTTTGCATGATTATTTGAATTGTAGGTAGGTACCACAGCCAGCTATTAAAATAGTCACTTTAGAGGATGTTCCAGGCATCAACAGAAAGTCGGGCTAGGTGATTCCTGTGGTATGTTAGGTTGCTACATGTCAAAACCTATCATTAAAGGGAGCAATCTATTCCTACACAAATGTACTACAATATTGTGATATTCTTTCATATGTATTTAAATATTCTTTCAATATTGCCTTGCAGTCCCAGTTCACCTTGAACACTTGATTTGAACTGAGTGAACAAATGCAGGTCAACAATTGAGTTTAGTGGGCAAAGTTCTATGCTGTTCACAGTAATTTTGGCACATGATTGAAAATTATATATGAATTTAGAGGTTTCTGGCCTGCCAGCTGGCATTCAATAGGTACTGGACTTTTGATACACTCTCTGAAGGTAATGTATTTTTTAGTTCCCTACCCATTAATAGGTAGGCAGGAGTGCCCATCCTTTCCCAGTTGTGACCCATTTACATTAAATGCGTTTTTCTCAAAAATTAGAATAGACAGCAAAGCATGCTGGGCCACTCCCTGTTAATATTGTATTGCATTTTATTGGCATCCCATCACCAGTAGTTTGTAAATATAACTTCTCAGACTGATACCAATATGTACCTATGATTAGCTGGAGTAGGTTACTTAGGAGCTGGGTACTCAGGTATGACATGTATTGTACATAAAAACAACTTATTCATTTCTCCACAGAATATCCATCTCTGGTCCAAACCATAGCCATATTCATATGTTCAGCATAAATCCAATATTGTCCAGTTTCAATAAATTTGGCGGGTGTACTTTTCCTTTTTATAATTGCAACCAGGTGTAATTAGTTGACAAACCATGCACATTTACCTGTGAAAAAGCCCAGAACCTTTCTGACTTAGTTCATTAGTTGCCTTGCAGTCATAGATGAGTTTCTTTGCAAGGTGGCGGCTGATTGGGGGTACTTGGGTATTGGCTGGGTGGTAGCTCATTAGTTGCCTTGCAGTCATAGATGAGTTGCTTTGCAAGGTGGCAGCTGATTGGGGGTACTTAGGTATTGGCTGGGTGGTAATGGACCAGTGTTAAAGATTGTATCACAAACTTGTATGTGACCTTAGATGTGACATGTTTTGTACCAATGTGGGGGGATTTTGGGTGTGGAAATGAAGTTGAAATCACACAGTTCAGATGTGAGATCCCGCAATTCCAATATTATTTGCAGTCCCATCGTATCTCAGTCAAAGTTCAAAACCTGTGTTAAATAGTTATAGGGTACAGTTCAGATTTCTTGAAATTTTGCAGCAAGTGTTACCTTGAACTAAGAATATGAATGACTGGTTTGGACAATAGATGGAATCTGGAAGAATTAAGCCAGTTTCCTTTTGTTAGGACATCATACAATGTATGATTACTTGTGGAACTGGGTACTCAGTAGAGTAGCAAAGAAATTCTTCACCACTCATGTTTTCTTGCAGTACAATTCTTCTATCTCAGTTCAAAATGTGATGAACTATTATTTTTAATATTCATAGCTTGTGGGAAGCTGATGTCACTCCAAAATGACTTCTCCCACTATCATGCATTGGCTGGTTTTGTCAAGCTATAAAACAGTATCACTTTTAATAATGAACATCACCAATGTTTGGCAATGATGTGATATCCTCTAAAACTTTTACATCCCATGTTAGTTTTTCAATTAACATTGAATAGTAGTGGACTTGTGGCATGTTGCAGTGCTAACTATGAATTGAAGCATTGTTCATGACACATGTTATTTCTACAGGTAAACCCTGAGCTGCTCTAGAGGTAAACCCTGAGCTGCTACCATGGCCAAGTCAAAGAATCATACCGCGCATAACCAGAGTGAGTATTATATAGGTGGTTTCCCAATTCCCCTCCCCTTTTCTCCTCTGCTTTCCCCTATATTGTCACTCTTGATCTGTTCCCTCTCCCTCCTCTCACTCTCTGGCCTCATCACAATCTCAAACTGCCCACACAGTTACTAGTCTCACCTCTTGTTCAGCTCTCTTGATCAGCTATATTGTGCATATCTATCAATCCTTACATAAAATATTCTAGTATGTATTTATATGTCTCTTCTCTCATATTTCCTTGGATTGCCGTTTTGCGGCTGATGGGTGCCAAATCACTGCAATGCAGCAGTTGCAGCTCCTTTAAACCCCAAAGCATTGTCTCCAGTCCAGTTTGCAACTGATTACATACTGTGGTTTATTTTGTATTGATAAGGTGTAAGGCCCAAACATTTAACAGAAAGATTGCCTCATTTTTTTAAATACCATTATTAATCGAGTATGCTATATCAAAATGTTACGGTGTTTGAGTTGATCTGATACATATCACCTTTCAGGTTACAAGGCTCACAGGAACCCTGTTAAGAAGATTAAGAGCGGCCGCAATCCTTCTTTGAAGGGGGTGAGTGTACCAATACTTCAACAAGCCACATCTAATTTAATCGTTGATGTCACATATAATCCTTGATGTCCGTAACACAGTGTCCTGAAATTGTTTTTTGCAAGAGTGTGATGAATGCTGAGAGGATGTCACTATTCCAGAAGGAGGTGGATATTGAGGTTCAAATTTGTATGATAATAACCCAAAATGGATGCTTTGGGCAGTCAGTTTGTTGTATATTTAACACAAAATAGCTGTTCCGATAATTGGAAACTAAGCGTGTGTTAAAAGCGTGACTTGTTTTTAATACTATTTAGCTCGATCGCTAGTGACGTCGTTTCGATGGCAAGTGACGTGACAAAAAAGTTGATTTGGGTGTGGCTTTCCACTCATATTTGTGAAATTCAGGACACTGCCGTAACATGTATGTAGAACGTTAAACAGCGACATTACTTGCGAGTGACTGACGGGATAATTATGAAAATGAAAACTACTTATTGACAAACTACAAAGGGAGCATAAGCAGTCATGGAAATTAACACCCAACCTAGTACAGGCGAACATTAAAATGATGCGAATACATCCGAAAGAGGAATAACTAGAAGACCTCTAGATGGGATGGGCGGCACAATGCACACCGACATCAGCTACCGGAGATAGTTAACACTTAAACACGTCTCTCACGCGTCTGGCCTGTTACCGTGACCGGTAAGACTGGGTCGGCGACGGGCGGCCGGAGTTTACACTTGGCAGCTAGCGCTATGTGCGTGCGGAATAAAACATGGTCCGTCCATCAGAGAGGCCGCGAGGTGGTGATTGCTTCTTGAAACCCGCGAGGCGTGGGGGGGGGGAGGGTCGCCTCCCTTGGTTTTCCGTCGATATCACACACGCGGAGGGATAGCAGAGTGGAACGTGGGCTACTTTAAAATGAATAACTAGGCCACATGGGGGTAACATTTGTTAATCAGATGTCGGGTCAGGTCACAGTGACATCACACATCCTATTAGGGTCAGGATTTAACATCCCCGAGCTATGAACAACATAAACGCTTCATAATACCTTGGTAATTATTACAGTAAGTGTGATATCCTAACCTAGGGTCACGCGGAGGCCTTTTGCCTTTGACCTGACCTGACCTTGACCTTATGTGATGGTGAGGAAATATGCCAATATGGGTATCTTTCGAACGTCCATGAATCGTGATACAGCGAAAAACTCGTCCTATTTGCTCTTACTAGATGGTTCAATTGATATCATGGGATGCCATAAGATCAAGGTCAGGTCAAAATCAAATATTACATTAAGTGCTGAAACATTGTACTTTTTTATTCGCTGGCTCACGGTCGTTCGAATGATACCCATATTTGCCTATTTCCTTGCAAGAATCTGGTAAAGTCGAAGTCAGGTCAAGTCAGGCCATGTCAGGCCAAGTCAGGACAAGGTCAGATGACCTCCATGTAGCCCAAGCTATTGTATCAAACTTGTTTTAATCATCTTAAAAGTAATATGAAACGTTCCAATGCCATAGAACCAGGTCAGTTGTGGCGCCCGTAATCCCCAATCCTCATCAACTTTCTGCATCCATTGCTCGTGTTTGTCTCGTCGAGACGCTTCGAAACATGTTGATGGCGACTGGGTTAGGTCAACTTCAAAATTTGACCTCATGTCGAGGTCATTTGGTGGCCCAGATAGGTCATGTTGTATATGGGGCGACGTGACTCGACGAGACATAGTGGTGTCATTCGCACGTCTGTCTGTATTATATCGACAATTATTGGCAAACAAGTGTTGGTGACCTCAGCTGGGCTTGCAGAGGTCACTGGGCAACAATTGAACCTGGGTCATTAAGAATTAGCTAAAATAGCATGATTCTGAAATAATTGATCTGATCTAATGCATATTCCCTGAATAGGAAGCATTTGCATATTTTCCCATGGACTTATAAGAGGTCACGAAATTGACCTGACCTTAGGTCACCGATATAACAAAATCCGAGATCTACTAATTGTAGGTACTTGTCTAATTAAATCATGTAAGTTTGAAAGCGAAAAACTGTTGCTGTGGTACGACCGCAAACGTTTTTGGAGGTGGGGTCACGTGTAAGTTTGAAACCGATCGGCGAAAAACTGTTGCTGTGGTACGACAGCAAACTTTTTTGGAGGTGGGGTCACGTGACCTGACATGGTGACCTGACCTGAGATGACCCGATGTTTAGAATTTCACGTGTAATTAATGCCCGAACACTTTGTCAAACACTGTGGCTCTGCGCACCCCCGTTTTTCCGCTATCCTTCAAAATCATAGGGGGCGTTTAAAGGGACTGTCCCACCTTTGTTAAAGTTGTCGAATCACACTTAATTGTATGTCTACATGTCAGGCGAGGTCAGCTGAACATGTTCGTGAACCTTTTTCCGAAAAAAAATGTTTTTCTTGGAAGATATTTATCTTTAGTTTTAAGCGGAAAGTTGGGCTGGTGACGTCATATTTTATTTTTTTAAATAACTGAAATCTTTTGTGCTGCCAAATGTATGGTACATTTTTTTGTCGACATCTATTGCGCAGAAAAAGCGAACCATCCGGTGTCTAGATTGGCTTAGATTGCGAACCACCCGGGGATCGATAAATGAAGACGAATATATTCCAAGGCTGACTTTAAAATAAGTCGACTATCATTACCAGTTGGCTAAAGAGACGACGCTGTCGGTTTAGAGTCCCTATTCAAATACACATGTGCCTTATTTTTTTACAGATGCCAAAATCAAACTAATATCTTTTTGATTAGATCATTGTGGTTGTTTTAACTGCTACCATACTTAATTGCAATGCCAAGCCATACAAATGGCTATCAACTCAAATATAATGTTAAGGTGGGATAGTCCCTACTCCCTTTAAACGTCCCCCACACACGGCGCGAGTTAAGTTGTTTTTGTATGTCATAATTAACGAAAGTGCCGAGTGGGGGAACGTGACATGAAGTCAAATTAAAATGATCATGATGAGACATTAGTCCGTCGTCGAAAACGAAGGTTATGCGTATTCTCGCCATTTGTTGACCGACGCCTTCACATTTGTTTTGTCTACACACCGGTTAACATCATTATCCTGTTTCAGGTGGACGCAAAGTACCTGCGTAACATGCGGTTCTCGCGCAAGCACAACAAGAGCACAGTCCAGCAGAAGAAGACCTTCGAGAGGAGGAAGGTCGAGGGCAGGTCCGACAAGCGGCCTAGCCTGCACTGATTCATTGGCGATCAATACAATGTCATAAGCAGACGCGCTGGTTTGAAGGTACCGCCGGTTGACCGTGGAATAGGCGATCACTGGTTTGAAGGTACCGCCGGGTTCCGTGGAATAGGCGATCACTGGTTTGAAGGTAGCGCCGGGTGACCGTGGTATAGGCGATTACTGGTTTGAAGGTACCGCCGGGTTCCGTGGAATAGGCGATCACTGGTTTGAAGGTACCGCCGGGTTCCGTGGAATAGGCGATCACTGGTTTGAAAGTACCGCCGGGTGGCCGTGGTATAGGCGATCACTGGTTTGAAGGTACCGCCGGGTTCCGTGGAATAGGCGATCACTGGTTTGAAGGTACCGCCGGGTGGCCGTGGAATAGGCGATCACTGGTTTGAAGGTACCGTCGGGTGACCATGGAATAGGCGATCACTTGTGACTGGCGGTGATCTAGTGGAAAGCGGAACACTCGGTATCTCGAGATCGCAATCGTCGACCGGTGTCGGGTCTCAGGACGTCAAAATTTAAACACTGCCTCGCCGGTGATCGTGTTTGAGCTGCACACCTTGTTGGCTTACTGACACATTTCCTACCCGGGGAATTCCACGACAAATCGACCGAGGCTCGACACCTTCATATTTTCGAAAATTCTGAAAATGGGTTTATAGGATAATCTCGGACGCTAAAGCCAGCTGACAATTTTTTTAGATCAACGGTTACCGAGTTATAGCCTCGGGCATTTTTGAGAGGTCACTTAAGGCCATCTTTGATCTCCTGTAACTTGTCAACGAGCAGCACGCCTGTAACTTGTCAACGAACATCACGCCTGTAACTCGTCAACGAACAGCACGAACGTAATATCATGTGGTTGAGCTCGCACTGATGCGAGGAAACTTTTTGGCAATATCGGAGTTGTCATTGTTTTTACCCCATGACCTCGTGACCAAGTTTTCCATGAAATACCTATCAGTGGCACCCCCAAAATGCATTTTTGTCTGAAGCCAAAATCAGTCTTTATGAATATGCTTAAAAAATTATTTAAAAAAAAAAACGTTTTGCCTATACAGAGTACTTGTAAGCTTACGACAGTAGGCTTACGGTAAACGACAGTGCATACTGCATAGGTATAAGTATTCTGAGATGAAATTGTAAAGTTACTTTTGTGATCTGAGGTCAAGGTCATTTAAGGTCACAATTGCAATATTTGACCTTAAATATGATCTTTACCTCAGATCACAAAAGTGTTGTTATATTTTCGTCTCAGAATACTCAGACCTATTTAGAATACTCAGATTACAGCATCTCGATATCTACCCAGTCAAGAGATACACAAAAGTGTGTTCAAAGCACTACCTCCAATATTTGACCTTAAATACGACCATGACTTTCACCTCAGATCACAAAAGTATTCTACATTTTCGATTCGGAATACTTAGACCGAATCGACCTATTTAGACTCCAATCAGTACTCTTAACACTAGTTTACTGCATCTCGATATCTACCCAGTCCGAAGATACACTGATGTGTTGGCAGCGCCGCCTACCGGAGTTTTTGGTAAGCTTAAAAGTACAACGGTTTTTTAACTTAATAATATTCATACAGACTGATTTGACTTCAGACTAAAAATCGTATTTTTTTTTGTGCCACAGCCCAGATCAACGTATTTCATGGAACTTAGGTCACGAGGTCATGGGGTAAAAAATCCGAAATTGCCAAAAGTTTTCTCGCATCGGTGCGAGCTCAACCATAGGAAATTATATTACGTTCGTGCTGTTCGTTGGACAAGCTGCAGGCGATCAAAGATGGCCGTACAACATACCTCGCCAAAATGCCCGAGGCTATAACTGACCGTTGATCTGAAGGAGAAAATAGTATCACTGCTGGCTTTAGCGCCCGAGACCCATTTTCAGAATTTTCACAAATATGAGTCAAATTTAATATTTTTTGTCGATTTGTCCCCCAACCACCACGTGACTACTGGACACATCTGAGCTGAATAGGTTCATATATTAAAACAAAAATCGAACATCGAAATGTTCCTGCCAGGATCTCGCCTTATGACTTACTTTTTCTTTGCCGTATTTGGCGGAGTGCAGAACAGCACCGACAAGCAACAGCGAAAAAGCAAAAATGTATTTAGTGGTTTCATAATTGCATAATCATATATATCCGTTCAACAACTTGAACATGTTACATGAACCCATCGCAAATTACGGCATCAAACATGCAATGCTTTGCTAGCGTTGAGCGCCAAGCAACCTCGACGGTGGGCGCGATCGAAATCTCCAATCAGTACTCTAACACTGGTCACTGCCTGCTACATATATCTGTATGATCTCATTAAGCACGCACTGCGGAGGTCCTGGGACTTATGCACACTGCAAAACAAAATACACAAGTCTAATACTCTGCGTGCAAATTTGGAAACGTGCAACATTTATCAATACTCAGTAATTTGCCGTTATTAATTATCCAACGAAGTCTTCTCATTTTTGTTGATAGACCAATGTGAAACATGTATTTTCCCGCCCGGATATTAGTACATTACGGGCATTCGTCGCTCCGACCAATAACGTAGGGGCTGGTAACTCGGTTGCATTCGCTCACAGTATTGCTTTGGGGGGGGGGGGGGGGCGATGGATTTCTGACAGGATTTGTCGTAACGCTCATAAGTAAAGGACATCTTGCAACGTCACTAGTAATTAGTATGCGATCGGGTTTACTCTAATGATTGATAGCGTGTACTTACATCGCGTCTGAAAAGCAGTTCTTGCGATGACTACCAATAAGTACCAGTATAATGAGAAGAAGCATCATTGAATGCAAAAGTATCTTCAGATAAGTATATTGATCTGGAAATCACAAAACATGAATCCTCGTGCAGATGAAAAATACAAGCGCGCTTATACAAAATGTGCCTAATTTGTGAACTGTCTAAAATATAAGAGTACACGAAGGTAATATTCACCGAAAATAACGACTTCTTTGGCAGCTTTGCAATCGCCGCAGTCTGCCAAGTAGCATCAAACCAATGTGTACGCTAACTAAAATCAACACGACATCTAAATATTACTAACTTTTGCAAAAAAATAACGATCATTGCATATAAAAACTGCCAATACACGTGCACTCACTTGGTGGTGCGGGTTCGGTCTCAAAACGACAACAGGCCCGCCCAAGCATCAATAACCCGACAGGTCTAGATAATGTAGCATACGTACCAGCAGACAAGAGCAGCCATATTCGCGACCCTAAGCATTCGTCAGATACAGGGCATCGTCATCAGATCACCACGATACATCGACAGGCGAAGGAGTTCAAAGAGTGAAGAAAGCAGGGTCAAAGCAGCACCTTTTGAAGACCACAACGCCCGCCTAACGGCAGACGCACACGGACCTGTGTCTCACCAGTCGGTCCAGTCGCGCGCGACCTGGACGAGACCGCTCAGCCGAGGCGGCGGCGTCTCGTGATAGACCGGGACGGGCCCAGCCGGCGCTCAGCGTCAGTCGCCCGGCGCTCCACTCCATTGTCATCTAATCTCATACACAGGTAACACCCGTCCCAGGGACGCGCTGGCAGTGTCACGCCCGCCACGCTGACACCGTCGGAGTGGGGGTACCCGGCTGTCTCGGCAGGCGGACCAACTCTCTCTCTCTCTCTCTCCTGTGTCGAGTCCGGTGACAGGCGGCGGAGACAGCCAGTGATGGGGCGGCCGGTACATCGGTGACACCGTCGGAGTGGGAGGCTGTCTCGGCAGGCGGACCAACTCTCTTCTGTGTCGAGTCCGGTGACAGGCGGCGGAGACAGCCAGTGATCGGCCGGCACATCGGCAGCATACCAGAAGCAGGAGACACCGTCCATTAAAGCAGTTGGCAACATTTTGTTGGCTTTTTCTCTTCCACCTGGTTCGCCTTGTTGAGTTCGGCTTTCCGCGAAGCAATCTTCCGCATGAGGTCGAAGAAGCACTGCAACCACAATAAATGAAACTGTCAAATTTATGAAGTAATAGGATTTCCGTGATTACCTTTGTGGGGACGAATACATTACTACAGCGGTTAGTGTTTGTCGGTGCTTAGAGTAACCGACGACCAATGTGACTTCTCATAACCACTGGAATGTTTGGTATTCTTACGGTTCAGCAGCCCATTCTACGCCAATATTCTAGTGACAAACATTCGCAATCTATATCCACATGTCAAATGAAATTGACTTTTTCGCAACATTCAAATAATCTTTCATTGAAATTAAATCAGTCACTTTAAAGGGAAATAGCATTGCTACTACCACTGAGAACTTTACGCCTTTTTTTCGGGGGGGGGGGGGGGGCGCATGCGCAGTGATGTGCCTGCGCTATTTGGCTCGGGGTGCCTCCACGCGGAGAAACTGGATGCGATCCGAGCTAGCCGCGGATGCGGACGGTGTCACGTGGAATGAAATCTTCGCCCTGCACACCGTAGGAATTTGGCTAATTGATCGACCTGTCTTTTGAAAGCAGTTGCATCCAATTCGGTTAGATAGAGTCGGAGATATGACTTCCCGAAAATGAGACATTTAACAGGTCAAATTCGAGGTCAAAGGACGGGATACCGCATAACGTCCCGAATGTATGGCGGGATCCTTTCCAAAATGGTCCCAGAAGATACACAGGGTCCATATCTAACGTCCGTCTCGTGACCTTTGGCTGGAGGTTAAAGGACGGGGTACCGCATAACGTCCCGAATTTACGGCCGGAACGTTTCTAAAGTGGTCCCAGATGATAGACAGGGTCCACATCCGTCACCGTGACCTGACCCCGTCCTTTCACCTAGAATTTGACCTCCAGTTGGAGGTCAAATCCTCCAATTGCATTAAACTGATCGAGCCTCAATCTAAAAGTGAAATGACTGTTTCTATTTCGAAAATTAAGTTTGAGGAAATAAAAAAGCAGGTACATATACTTCTTTCGGAGTATTACGAGCGAGCGCGGCGCTCAGCGCTCGCGAGTCCTCACTGAATACGGGATTTTTCTCACATAAACGGCCGACCCGGCCCGACCGTAACGCTTTTGAGGAGCTTATATCTTTTGAATCCCACATCCGATTGACAAGCGGTCTTTGCCATTTGATAGCCCCATTCAATCAATTATGTTATTTACATGTTTCGTCTTACGTGAGGGGTCAGCATGGCGCGTAGCACGTGCCGCGTGAGGGGTGTCAAAACTTTATCCTGTTATAGCTGAGAAACGACTGGACCGATTAAGCCGAAATTTGGTGTGTGGTTTGAGACCACAACACTGGCAATGTCACGCAAGTCAAACTCTGGGTCACACTGCACGTGTACATCCCTGTTCCGTAACTCAGAAACGGCTTGAACGATTAATCTGAAATTTGGTGTGTGGTTTGACCGGCAGACTGGTTATTGATTCAACTTTTTTTTAGAACGATTCAATCATGATTCATTTTGGAATCTGAATGATTCAATCGCCGCTCGATTCACGGATACAATTTTGAGAATTGATTCCTTCCGATTCAAAGAATCGAAACAAATATTTTAATCGATTAATGTTTGATTCAACATTTAAATATATTATGTGAATTTACGTCAAATCAATAAAAATGGAAACATGCATATATATAATCATTAAAACATTGTTACAGCAATAGTATTGCAGTATAGATGAATGTAGCCACCGGGACCATGTATTTGCACAATTTACCATTGTACTTGAATCGTTAAATCTTTTGATTCAATCAGTCTTGATTTGATGCGGGTTTTGATTCAATCACGATTCATGAATCAAAAGATCTGGTGGTGAATCAATTATGTTTTGATTCAATGAATTTTGATTGAACGATTCCAATCGATTCAATCAGTGTCGAATCAATAACCAGTCTGGGTTTGAGACCACAACACTGGCAATGTCACGTAAGTCAAACTTTGGGTCACATTGCACGTGTACATCCCTGTTCCGTAACTCAGAAACGGCTTGAACGATTAATCTGAAATTTGGTGTGTGGTTTGAGACCACAACACTGGCAATGTCACGTAAGTCAAACTTTGGGTCACATTGCACGTGTACACCCCTGTTTCATAACTCAGAAACGGCTGAGACGATTAAGCCGAAATGTATTTCTACGGGCTCGCTCGTCCTTCGCCGATTAAGGCGTCTTACTGGTCGTTATTGTCCTTTCTTTATTTAGCAGCGCGACATAAGCTTTTCTTTCAATGTGTTCAATGTTGAAAAGTGACAATAACTTATTGTTTCTACGAAATACCTACCAAGTGTATGGGCGACCAAAGTGAAGAGCAGTTTTCGTACGCTTAAAATTGAGTGATTAAATGTTTAAGCTCAATTGTTTAATTTAATATAATAACCTCAATTTTAAGCTCAATTGTATTGCTCAATGTCGGCAAATAATTAAATTTCAACATTTTTGCGTTATGTTCAAATGTTACAAACGAGTTGCATGCACCAAGAATGGAGGACGTCGACCATAGATTGTTTGTACGAAATACTAAGGGTATGGGCGACCAAAGCGAAGAGCAATTTCCAAACCTTTTTGTGAATTGAAAAATTATGTTTGGACTCATCCAAATCCTCAGTAATGTTAGACAAGACACATTTTAGAGTTATGCAGGAATTATATTCAAATATAAATTATTAATGAGCATGAAAAGCAGTTAAGCAACACAAAATGTGTTAAGTACTTCCCGATACCTTTGTTTTTAGCGTGGAACGCCTAAGCGTTTTCAAATTGAAATCACTTCGGTTTGAGATATGTAAATGCTTAATGTGAATGGAAGTACAATGTACATATAAGTTTGTCTCCTCTCCCACTTTCAAGTGCTAATTCCATTTTTGTGTGAAGGGGTCATTATTTCCCTTTAATTTAAATACAAATGAATAAGCTTTAAAGTTTACAGCTTATTCAGAGGTGGGTTCGCCTGACCTGACCTGGAGTCGTGACCCGAGATGACCTCGGATACAAAATCGGAGAAGTTGCACAAAGGATATGCAAGATGGGCACAAAAACCGCGCCTGGGAGAGCTCCGGCCAGTCTGAGAGGGCCCTAGACGGTTTGCGGGTGGCCTTAGTGGGCATTCACCAGGTCTGAGAGGGCACTAACCCTGTCTGAAAGGACCCCTGCCAATTCTAAGAGGGCCCTTACCGGTCAGAGAAGGGCCTAACCGGTCTTGAGAGGGCGCTATGGTGGCATGGGAGGGCACTGAGGCGGTCAGATGGTATTACGCCTCTCTTAGATACAATTAGTTAACACCAGCCTGAGGGAGATCTTGGTTAGTCGGGAAACCTCGGCCGCTCTGAGGGCCCTCGGTTTGAGAGGACCCGGGGTAGGTCTGGAGGGTCCTTGTCCGATCTACGAGAGCTTAACGCTGATCTCAGAGAGGGCACTAGCTGGTCTGAGATTGCCTGCACTGGCGGGTCTGAGAGAACTCTGGGCAGGCCTAAGAGGGTCCTACATCAGACTGAGGAGACCCTTGCCATGCTTTAGCTGGCCTTTACCAGTCTGAGGGGCCATAGGTGGTTTGAGAGGGCCCTAGAGCGGTCTCTTAACCCTCGCCCTACGGGGGGTCCTAAAACGACCCCCCCCCCCCCCCCCTGAGGTTTTTCTTGAATAACTTTTTACACATGCGGCGCATCTTGCTGCAATTTTCAGTAGCTGAGTTTACAACAATTATACGTATCCTATTTTAAAAAAATGCAAGTGTATACGACTTTTAGATCGTGACCTATGACCTTTTCGTCAAGGTCATGTCAGAACCCAAAGGACCTGACCCCAAAGGTCACCAGTTAGTTGACCTAAGATGCTCAAAATGGGATGCTTTGGATTTTCCTTATGACAGGCATCACGCTACTTTTTACGGTGTCTCTATATCTCTCTACGTTCGGAAGTTATACTAAGCGCCCTGTACAATCGCTATTTTTGGACGTGGTCGATCTTAGGTCATTCACTTGACCTGGAAGGTCACCCGTTGACCTGAAACCTAAAAATCGCATACTGTTGGATTCTTCTCATGACAGGCAACATGCTGGTTCTTAACGCATTGCTCTATGTTGCTTGGTTTGGAAGTTAACGAAGGTGTAGGGCGAAGATGAGAAAAGGTCGAGTAGGGCGAGGGTTAAGGCCCTTCCCGGGCCCTAGGGTCATATGCCGGTCTTGGAGGGCCTTTGTCATTCCTGATAGGGCCATTGCCTATTGATCCAGTTTTTGGAAGGGCTCCCTCTTATGATCTCATGGGAGAGCAAAATTATATGTTTGCCCACAACCTCTAGAGGTGAAAAGGCAAGGGCTGTGCAGTGGGGCATTCTAAAAAAAATGTCCTGTAGAGCAGAAGTGTGCCGAAATACAAGTTCGTGATTGAAGACAAGAAAGATGTGTAAACTGTACTATCTGCTACACATATATTGCAATTTGGATGTTCAGTACTGTTCATAGGTATTTATTTTGCACCGAAGGCACGCTTTTTGCGCCGTGATTTTACAGATATGTCGATTTTCGCCTAGCAAATACACAATAATTGCCTCGATTTATAGAAATTAGTGACATACACACATCTGGACAGTGATTCACTGATCGTTAGAAATGGATGTTATTCGTCGCCAAAGAAAAAATCAACAACAAATACAAGTAAAAATCATTGCACAAAGTCTATGATTTTGTCAGACGAAACTGGCCGAATAATTCATTTACATCCACAAATACGGTCATTACTTTTGCCTTTCTTTTCGCCTGCTAGATGTGGGCAAAAATATGGTTTTACTCTCTTCTTTTTGCCAGGGGTCAACTGCTCCCTTCCCCATAATCCGTCATACCTGTAGATGACATGATAGAAAAACAGCAAATTTGTTATTAAATAATATTTCCCCATTTGTAGAACATTCCATATATGACGTCAAATGTTCAATACAAATTCCAGTTTTGGTTGTGACAGACATTGGACAGCGCAGGCTCGGGTCAATGTCGATTTTCGCCAAGCAAATCAAACAATAATTGCTTCTGTTATTTCTCGTAGTGCTTGTGCAAGGAGCATGAATATATTTGTTAATGTTTGTTTAATCATTTCATGATCTATGCAACCCTAAGCACACCAAGCTGAACACCCTTCGATCTCAATACAGGAGAGCAATTAGGCTGTCTTCAAACGAAGACGCGAAGAAAAGAAGCTTAGGTAAGATATGGGATCTTTTTTCAAAGAATGGCTATCCGGCACATATTCTGAGGAGTGTTCAGAGACAGGTGAAGAGGTCGACAGGGGGCCGCGGGGGCACGGGGGAGAGGAGGGGTGGAGCTGAGCGTGAGGCGGGCGCGAGAGGTGGGGAGCGGGGTGCGGGCCGGCCGGATCGTGAAGCTACTGGTGTCCTATTGTTGCCTTATGTGGATGAAACGGTTTTATGTAAGGTGAAGCGGGTGGCACGGAACTCCGGTCTGAACGTAAACGTAGCCTCGTACACACCGGATACGCTAAAACGCAAATTAGTTCATTCTTCACTCACGGACCCGCCATGTCCAGCAGGCAACAGGACTTGCAACACTTGTAAAATGATCAAAAAGGGTAGATGTACAGATAAAAATGTCGTATATGAGCTGACTTGCAGGCTGTGTGGGGCTTCTTATATTGGGGAATCCAAAAGACCTCTGCGCCTTCGTTACAATGAACACTTGAGGTGCGCGGTAAATGAGACCAAGCTAACTCCGATAGGTGATCATTTTGAGTCATTCCACAAAGGAATCCCTAAGGCAGACAAACTTGCTGATCCTCCTTTGGAAGTTACAGTTTTGATGAAAACGAAAGACCACCCAGATAGGAAAATTGCTGAATCTCTGTGTATCAG
Organism: Chirona hameri; assembly: GCA_036785665.1. Classification (NCBI taxonomy): domain Eukaryota; kingdom Metazoa; phylum Arthropoda; class Thecostraca; order Balanomorpha; family Balanidae; genus Chirona; species Chirona hameri. The sequence continues at coordinate 19,336 of JAXIVJ010005614.1, forward strand.
AAACAAAAAACCGAGCTTGAACGAAAATATGTCATCGTGGCGCATTATCTCAGGATAGGAATGCTTTTTGTATGATTTTTAATTTTATTTTTCGTCGTGATTTATATAGCTACTTGCTTAGAACAGTATATGTCATCGTGGCGTGTCATATCAGGATGGGAGTGCGATTTCGTGTGACTGCTTTAACAAATTTGTTCGTCTTTATTCTTTATTTATTGATATAGCTATTGGCTAAGCACAATAATATGCTATCATGGAGCGTGATCTTAGGAATGTAATTTCGTGTGATTGATCTACAAAATGTTCGCCTTTATTTATTTATTTTGAATCGGGTAGGTTTTCAGCTGGGCTGGGTGGAGGATGTAGTCTCTGATTTTCACGAGCTGTGCTAAATGTCTATTCTTGTGTCGTGTATGTGAATGATGTGTTATTTCGATAGCAATACATCTGATGAAGGGCTGTGCCCGAATGCAAATGTAAAACAAAGTTTAATTTCTTACTTTGGTACATTCAAGGAGAAGGTCGATTAAACAAACATTAACAAAAATAATTGCTTCTGTTTATACAAATTAATGACTCAAATCTGGACAGTGATTTACTGATCGTTAGAAATGGGTTAATTCGTCGTCAAAGCACAAGTACACATCGTTGCACAGTCTATGCTTGGTTAGGACGAAATCGGGGGAAAATACTCCACACAGCTGCAAACGTGAGATAATGAGCCTGCAAAAATATGTGTATGTGTGTGTGTGTGCGTGTGCGTGTGCGTGTGCGTGTGCGTGTGCGTGTGCGTGTGTGTGTGGGGGGGAGGGGGGGGGGGGCATTTGGGTACCCAGCCCCCCGCAATCCGCCGCCCCTGGATTCAGTCTTCGGAATCGACCTTTTGAACCTGGAAGCGTCGGCTGGCCAACCAAGCTCACCTCGGCCTAAAAATCCATTGTCAGAGTTCAGAGAAATGTACGTGTAAAATGCGGGCCCAAATCTGATCATTACAAGTGCAGGAGGATCGCGACCCTATGTCGGACCCCGAATTAGCCCGCTACCTGACAGGAAAGATAGGATATTAATAGGAAAGATACCTTCATTGTCGTGTCCGTCTGTTTGTCGTCATGTATATTCAATAAAAAGGTACCCGATGAGCAACCGTGTTGTTACTTACAAGTCATTGGCTCCTGCATATCTGGCGGTCTGTTTCGTAATTTAAGGAGTGATTGAAGGCGGAGATCATGTTTATTGAAGCGTTATGTGGTTGAATATCTCAAAATGTACTTTTGATTAACTAATAAACCTGAGGTGCCCTGCAGAATTTAACATTAAATAATTGATACAATTGTGGCGAACTATAATCACTCACAACTTCTATCATACAAGCTTGGAAACAAATTCTGGTCAAATTGGGATTAGAGGGAATAGGTCACATTGAAAGTTGTCTGAAATTTGGCTATACGGGGTATTTTGAGCTGAAAAAAACGAATATGGCATTTGTTTGGACGATAGATGGATATCCGTCGTAGAGTGTCAAGTTTCGTGCCCCGATCGGGGCACGAAACAGCCGAACAGCGTCTTCTAAAAGGGGCCTCTTTTAGAAGAAGCTGTTTCGTGGCCAAAATATACTACCACGACAGGCTTGTGTCGAAATTACTTAGCGTAGCGAGGTAATTCTTTCACCACAACCCATTTTTCGATCTGCTCTACAAATCTGCTATCTCAGTTCAAAACCCCATGTTAAAAGTGAACTATTCCCTTTAATGCCATCAATGGTAAGTGATTTAATTAGTAGTTTTGATTAAAAGACCATTGTGTGTAAAACTCAATCAGGCAAGGAAAGAATGCCAGACAGAGCAAGTGTGTGCAAGGGGGCCCCGGTAGGCAAGCCTGCGGGATGTTGTGGCTGATGGGGATTCGGGAGTCAAATGTGACCGATGCCAGTCATGGTTTCATGCCACCTGCCAAAATATTGCAAAGCCTGTTCTGAGGGCCCTTGAGAAATATCCCCATGATCTTTTCTGGTTATGTGCTGGATGTAAAATCCTATCACAAAGGGGGATAACAACACCAAGGTAGACCAGTAAGGCGTCGCAGTTGGCGATGAACGAGCGAGCGCGAAGGATATGTATGGGGAATTTCAACTCTATCGGGCAAGTAGTTTCTTAGATACAAAAAAAAATGTGCGCACGTGCAGAGGTACCCACCTTTGACTTGTGGGAAAGTGGGGGCTGAGAGGTCCCTAACCACACACCAAATTTGAACACAATCGGCTCAGCCGTTCCAGAGACATATAATAGGGGTGTGCACGTGCGCACGTGCAAAGCCATCCCACCCCTGACTTGTGGAAAGGCGGCGGCTGAGAGGTCCCTAACCACACATCAAATTTGAACACAATCGGCTCAGCCGTTTCTAAGATATATAATAGGGGTGTGCACGTGTGCACGTGCGCACGTGCAGAGTCACCCCACCCCTGAGTTGTGTGAAAGTGGCGGCTGAGGGGTCCCTAACCACACACGAAATTTGCGCATAATCTGCCCAGCCGTTGCGGAGTTATTGCGATAAAATACTTAGCAACACCCCTCACGCGGCACGCGCCACGCGCCACGCGCCACGCGCCACGCGCCACGCGCCACGCGCCACGCGCCACGCGCAGTGGTAGTCACCCACATGAGTCGGCACTGGTCTCAAACAGGGTAGGTTAGATGGGGCTGCTAAGCAGAGAAGTCCGCTTGTCAATCGGACGTGCGGTTGCACAGATGAACTCAAAAGTGTTGCCACGGGCCGGGCCGCTCATAACCAGATGTTTTCCATACACCACGGAAGGACGAGCGAGCGCTTCGCGCTCGCTCGTAAGCTCGTAATAACCTCATTAGCCGAGTTGAGATACTCGAGACCACTATACAGACACATGAAGCTAGTGGAAGCATCCATGAAGGAACAGGAGAAGTCTGTTTATGACCCAGGCAAGCTGATAGAACGCTCTGGGAAGATTCATCACGAGGAAAAGACTCTATGCGGACATGGTGCAACCACCTGCACCAAGCTCGAGGAGAAGATGAATGAGAAGCTTGAAGCCCTGCCAGCAACAATCACAAACCAGAAGACCAAGTCAGAGCAGAGCTCGGTCAAACAGTTCGCTGGAGTTGTTGATGACTTTCTTGATACGGAACATAGGAAGCTGAATATTGTTATCCACAACCTCCCTGCATAGGAAGATGAGTCCTTTTCTGGAAGAACTGAAAAGGACCAGAGAAAGTTCAAAGAAATGGTGAGAGACAGCATGAAACTCAGTGGGCATGTCACAAAGTCCTGCAGGGTCTGAACACTGACACCAGAGAAGCCCAGACTGCTAATTGTCTCTGTTGGAAACTTGGACACCAAGCTAACAATCCTGAGAAATGCGCGGGAGCTGAGGAACACATAACAATGGTCAAATATCTTCATCTCTCCTGATCTGACGAGGAAAGAGCGAGCAGAGGGAAAGCGACTGAGAGAAGAGATGGCCAAGCGCAAAGCAGAAGGTGAGACGGACCTGATCATCCGAAAGGGTAAAATAATCAAGAAGACTGCTGGTACTGATACCACTCCGCCTGCTTCTGGTACTGCACAGTCATTCATTCCCACTCATCATGCCAGAGGCGAACCTCAAATAGGAGCAACCCCTACAGCAGACACCACAGCTCCGGCACCAGTGGCTAGTCAGGCACAGGCACCCACTGCTGCAGCTGACCCACTCCGTGATCACACTAACAGGGAGCCAACCCAGGCTAGCAACCAGGCCACAAACTACACAGATAAATTGACTATCTCTAGCAAGCACCGACGATGCCGATGACAAGGGGGATTGTGCTATGGTTCACAAATGCTGATCAATTTATCTGTTAAAGGGATGACCTGCTCATGCAATTAGATGGCAATGATCCCGATCTGATTCTTATAACAGAAGTTATTCCCAAGCCTCAATTCCCCATTTATGTTGCTCTGCTGGCCCCACCTGTTTTTTTATGTACTGCAATTTTGATCTTCAGAAGCAAACTTGGGGAAATCAGGAACCAGAAGTGTGTGCATATTATGTTAAGCATTCCCTACTAGCGACCGAAGTGAAGTTCCAGTCGGACTTCAAGGAACAGCTTTGGATCCAGCTCAAGCTAAGAGGTGCTGACCGACTCCTCATTGGATGTTTGTACCGAAGTCCATCAGGTGATAGCCACGCCAGCACAGACAAACTATGCCAACTGCTGAGGACAGTCTGTAACTCAAATCCGTCGCACCTCCTGATTGCTGGATATTTTAATTACCCACACATTGACTGGTCCAACTGGTTCTCCGCTGCAAACCCTGCTCATTCCTCACACCAGTTTCTAGTTGACATCCAAGACTGTTTCTTATTCCAACATGTCACCAAACCCACGCGCTTCAGACAGGGAGAAGCACCACACACATTGGATCTGCTGATCACACACGAGGAAGGAATGCTGACGAACCTGAGGCACGCTTATGGAATAGGTCATAGTGATCACGTCATCATAACGGCGGTTATCAAGTGCTATACCTACCCCCGGCTGGTAATGGCTGTCCCGAAGCCTAACTACAACAGGGCTGACTTCAACAAGTTGAACACCATGATCACCAACATGGACTGGGACGAGATGACTGGCATGCCCATGGACTGGGCCTACCGAGTTCTTCCGAAGAAACCTGGGTACGATGGCTCAAGTCTGCATCCCAACGTCTAGGGCAAGCCGAAACATACAAATATATACATACATAAATAGCAATGCCATGCAACTTAAAAAAGAGCATCTCTGGAAGAAATACACGACATCCCAAGATCCGCTCGATTATGCTAGGTTTACAAGGTGCACAAATCAGCTGAGGAGCCTAACCAGAAAACTGCGACACGATTATGAGGCGAGCATCGTGGCAAATTGTATGCAAAATCCAAAGGGATTCTGGCGTTATTCAAACTCAAGACTCCATACGAAAAGCAGGATCTACGATCTCGTAGACTCAAACAGAAACTGGCTACCTGCGATGCAGACAAAGCAAGCATGTTAAAGGGATTATACGGGTTTCCGTCCTGAAAGTAAATGCACTCTTTTGCAGTTGTATGAGCTTTTAAACACGTTTAAGTATATAACAGGGACCTCAACGCTCATTTAGTCCATTAGTTCAGTAATTATCAGCGTTAAAACTTGGGCGTTTTTTCGAGACTAGTATCAGATAACGAGTACTTCATCGGCACTACTGTCCACCACTTTCATCTTAAGATCAATTTTAGAGTTTTGAATTATCTGCAAGTCCTACACTGGATCACAAAATTATTTTGCAATTCAAAACTGACGGGACTTTGTATTACTACACACTGTTCGTTGAGGTTTTGTGTTGTTGTGGTTTCTTATCTCTGGACTTGAGCGTTGAGAATTTGGTGGTGGCGTATTCATTTTTTTTGGCATGAAAATTCATGAAAAATATAGAATTTTGTGGGAAAACTAGGTAACTGCTGGTGTCGTTGGACCAAAACAAGTTGATTTTCTTTCAAATATTGCTTATTTTACCGGAAATATGCCATAAGTGAGGTGTTTTTATTAGCATACAAGAGATGACTGGCTCTGCCTCAGCCGGTCTTGCAGAAATACGCGGTGGCATCACCGCGCACTTTGGAATGTCCTTACGTGCAGAAGAGGTCATTTCCAGAAAAATGTGGCTACCGTGGGACTTCTACCACCTTTATAAGTACGTTTTACTATATAACTCAATTATTCTGGGAAAAACACGTATAATCCCTTTAAACACCTTCACCAGCGTGTTCACCGAAGACATATCTGACAATCCGGTTCTGACGCCCTGATTTGAAGGGGAGGCTCTGACATCGATATCACCGCTGCTGCAGTCAAAAGCAAGCTGACCGGTCTGAAACTGACCAGTGCTGCCGGCCCTGACGGTGTCCACTCCAGGCTCCTTCGGGAATGCGTTGTGGCCCTCGCCGCGCCCCTGGCCACCCTCTACCGTAAGAGCCTTGACACTCGCTCACAGTGTCCTAGCATTGGGAAATTTGGGTGGAAAACGACACCCTATGGATACTATTTTTCCACTTTTTTCCCGAGTTTTACTGTGAATTTTCCACTTCTTATTTTAAAATGTATTGGATAATTGGAACCCTGATGCTGATATATGGATGTAATGATTGGGACAGCCTGTGTAGGGAAAGACATGTAAAATTGGCATAGGTACCCAATAACTAATTATGGTGAGCGGGTAATTGGATATTGATAAAGCCGATAACATATGATTTTTTGGTTGAATTTTCCACTCTTTATGCTTATTTTTAGTCGGAATTTTTCACTCTGCACCCCAGCTCCAAAGCAATCCTAGGACCCTGCTGGCTCACTCCCCGAAGACTGGAAGATTGGGTCGATTAATCTTATTTTTAAGAAGGGCAGCAAGCAGGACCCCGGAAATTACCGTCCCATTAGCCTCGCAGCCATACCTTGCAAGGTTATCGAATCGCTTATCCGCGACGCAATAATGTCCCACATGCTTGGCACTCACCAGCTGGCTCCGGACCAACATGGCTTCCGCCCAAGACGCTCCTGCTCTTCTCAGCTGCTTCACATGCTTGAAGACTGGACTAGCATGCTCGAGGATGGCAAGCCAGTTGACTCTTAAGACTACCGTAAAGCATTCGATGCTGTGCCCCATTTGCGCCTACTGAGCAAACTGAGAGGCTACGGTATTGAGGGGAAGCTGCTTCGCTGGATCCAGGCCTCCCTCAGTGATCGCAAGCAGCGTGTTGTGCTGAACGGCTGCCAATCAGAATGGTCTGCAGTGTCGAGCGGTGTGCCGCAAGGCTCAGTCTTAGGCCCTCTGCTCTTCGTCATCTTCGTAAACGACCTGCCTGACGTCATCCAGAGTCACATCACAATTTTCGCAGATGACACCAAGATACCCAGTGGCGTGACAAACAGGAGCGACTCGGAGGTACTGCAGACTGACATCAATCAAGCTGTCCAGTCGTCAAACCGGTGGCAATTACCCTTCAATGAAGCTAAATCCAAGGTTCTCCACATCGGTTACTCAAACCCACATCACACTTATACAATATGCAACAGCGAGCTCGAAATCACTTCCTGTGAAAAAGACCAGGGGATCCTTGTGGACACGGACTTACAATTCTGAAAACAAGAAACCGCCGCCGCGGCGAAAGGGAACCAGATCCTGAGCGTTATCAGGCGATCCTTTCAAAAGATACACCACGACACGCTCCCTCTCTTATACAAAACCTTAGTGCGTCCTCACCTCGAATACGGCAACGCTGTATGGGCCCCTTCAACAGGGCAGACCAGATTCTCATCGAGCGAGTACAGCGCCGTGGCACTCGTCTGATCACCAGCATTCGCCATGAGCCATACACCCAGCGCCTCCGACTACTCAAGCTGCCGTCACTGTACTACAGACGAAGGCGAGGCGACATGATCCTGCTCTACCAACTCTTCCATGGAGGGATTGACACGCAACCAGACATCTTCTTCGCGCCCGCGCCCTCTGGAGCTACGAGAGGTCATCGCTTGAAGCTGAGGAACCCGCGAGTCGAGTCAAGAGCAAGGCGAAACACCCTCGGCGTAAGAGCGATAAGCGACTGGAACGACGACCCGGAATCTGTCGTCTCTGCCCAAACCGTTAACCTGTTCAAGGCCAGCCTCGACGCGCACTGGTCCTCCATCACCTATGCCATTCCTGGCCAAAGATGATGCCAAGCTGTTCCCTGTTGTGCTCGGAGAGAATGCTACCCAAGGTAACTTAATAACTAGGTAGCGCGGGTTTGCCGCTTCAACACAGGGGCAATGGGTGCATGGTTTGACAACTAAGTAAAAAATATCTCCTAAACCAGACATATTTTGCTTAAGCATTATATACCATTGGTAATTCATTTAATTATAAAACGTTTCAAACAATTGGACATTTTCATAAGCATACAATAAGAAATTCGTGTTTGCGGTAATTAGATGGGGCGGCAATGCCCTTATACATTCAGATTCCTGTTAACCACATGCGACCAAACCGGCGCAGCTGACGCTATTGCAATTATATGAAGCGGCAATGTACTTATACATTGAGGTTCCTGTTAACTTTCTGTCAGTAGAATTAACCAAATCCGCAGCAGACGCTGTTGTAATTGGATGAGGCGGCAATGCACTTATACATTGAGGTTCCTGTTAACTCTTTGCTATTCGGTATCTCCTTAATCGGAGGACCAAACATCAGCTGGCACGACTTTCTTTTGATACCTCAAACCCGCACCTCCCTGAATGCTACCCACAGCCTGTCTAAATTCCGACAATATAGATACGGTACGGTATGAATCGAGAACAAAAAAACTGATTAAGCGCGTGCCTTTGGTCAAGTTAAACTTCCATGTATAACGCATATTTTTAACGTATAAAATTACTTTTCAGCGTCGTATGCAGAAGCTTACGGTAAAGCACTTGGCTTGCCAATCAATCAACAGGTCAACAGGTAGTTGGCATTATGCGTGGTAGGTGCTTATATTAGCTTTTAATAGGAGCTTTTATAGGGCATTATGGCCACTTCTGCGTGGTGCGTGACCACGAAAATAGGGCCACTTCTGCTAGCCGCAGCACACCACAGATTCGTTTCTTGTTTGGCAATATCGGAAGGCCGATAAATACCGCATTTGGCGCAGTTATTATTGCGTTTTTTACATTTCGGAACGAAACAATCGTAATATCTCCCTTTTGCCCCGTCCTTTTTTTACCACTACATCCACTAATCACAAGCTGAATCACCGAGAAGAAAAACAAACAGAATACTCGTTCGCCTACTAAAGGCGTTCGTCGGACAACTGAATCATAATGTGTGACGTCACACGATTATGACCAATCAGAGGCCAACACGTATAAATAGTTATTAGTTTTGGTATGTTATTTATAACACTTTTTGTTAGAAAAATTAACATCACCGTCGTCTTTTTTTACGAAAAATAATATGTAAAAGTTTCCAAAAATTATATGGTTGCGGGACATGAAACTTGTCCATTAAATTTCGGTCACGTCATCATAGAGAGACAAGTTTTGCACAGCATGTTCACTGTGAACTTTATTATGTGCAAGTTTTGTAGCTCTAAATTGATATCTTCGTCGACAAATGGCCATCAAGCGTTGCGAGTTGGGGGTACTGTTCGGCTGCTACTATCAGCGCGCACGAGCTGTTTTGTCGAATTGCTATTGGCCGGCACTAACGATATGCTAGCAGTTTAATCGATAGTTGCAGTGCTCTAGTAGCGGAAGCTCTCTGGAGTCTACTCGATAATGTTTTGCTACCAGCCAGTTCATGGAGTCCAAAATATCTCAGCAACTAGGGTGAATCTGGAGAAATGAAGTCATGGTTCAATTCAGAAAATTATGTTCCATAGACCAGTGTCAATAACCCCAAATGAGCAAGGTCAGTAAACACACTCCCTTTAATGCGGTGAGGTGAAATGTTTGCTCTGTGTTGTTATCTTTGTTTCTTTTCTTAATTAAATTCGTTAAATTGATTCTTTAACAAGTGGGCGCATAGCTTGAAATGATACTTCATACAAATAAAAGCACATAATTTAATAATTGTTGCATATTGGTCAGGAACAGAGTAATCTACCTCAAAGTGATACTAATAACTATATCAATCATATTTTGCCTAACCTAGAATGTGCGCCACCGTTGTGTTATGGCCTAACTAACACATCCAGGTCGGAAGCGTCGCAAGCGCCGCCAAAAATCGCTAAGTTGTAACGTCACAAATAAAATCAAGAATGTTTATTAAAAAATACGAAAAGTTAAGTGGTAGATTTAGGACAGAAGGCGTTCTCAGTTGCGTTTAGGAGGTATATATAAAAATCGAGAAAATTACGCTGCCTTTTTTAAGCATACAAAAACTAACATCTGTCCCCAACCCCATTCCGCTATCTCAGTTCAAAACATGTTAAAGGTGAACTATTCCCTCTAATATGTGCCCACTTACCATCACCGGGCCCACTAAAACCAGGTATCTGGTTCGAAGCTCCCGAAAGGACCAGGAAGGTGGCATAAAACTGCTTGTTTGGATCTTTCACATTGTTTCCATGTTTGCACTGACAGCAACTAATGTTGCAATGCTTATGCAACTGGTTAGTTTCTGGACAAAAGGTATGAATCACTTGTCAACCAAAACATACCAGCCTCATTTTTCGACTTGCCCATGAAGCCTATCCGCCTATCCCGCACATGTCTCCCCACGCCGGCTGCGCTCCCACCTTGTCAACGCTCTGCCTGGTCTTGGCCGAGGTCTCGACGTAGGGAACACCCCACTGGGCGGCCTTGGCCAGCGCCTCGGACTGCGACACTCGCCGCCGGTCCTCCAGGTCGCATTTGTTGCCGACCAGCAGCAGCGGAATCGTCTCGTCGTCCTTCACACGCAGTATCTGCTCCCTGTGTGTACAGAGACCACACCGGGCGGCACGGTACCAGGAAACAGGTTACCACGATACGGTAGGCGGTAAGACACGGTTGACACAGACGGTAGGATGCGTGGGAGCTTGACTAACGGTCAGGAGACGGTCAGACTGACGGACTGACGGACAGATACTAGCGCTTGCTTCTAGCATGCCGATTTGTCATGTCATGACGAAACTGAGCCCAACGCGGGACAGCCTGAGACCATACTTGTCCACTACAGCATCAGCGTCAATGGTCATAATAGTGTATCTACAAAATAGAACGATCAACGAAACGTGGTATTATTATTCGGCTGCAGCGCCAAGTTTGACACTAGTGCTGTCTAACGGCTGCGATGCCATCTGACCTGCCTGAGCTGCTGCATGACCTGGAGCTGACAGTGCGCCCAGGTGCCGTCTGAGAGGCAGCTGAACTCACCTGAACTCCTGTGTGGCCTGGAAGCTCTCCTCTTCAGTGATAGAGAAGACGCAAAGGAAGCCCTCGCCGCTCCGGAAGTAGTTATCCCTGCGGCAGCGGCGGGCCGCCATCAATCAGTCACGAGCCAAACTCAGGAGCCCGCCGGAAACGCCATGGGGGAGACGATCTGCACAGATCCCCGACAGTCGCAACATGGGACAGCACGTGTCACATTCTGATTATTAACGGCCGGCGCGGGGAGGCAGGTAGCTACGTCCCCTCATTCATCACAGGTCGCGCGTTTTGCAGGCTGAGAGAAAAGGGCTGACAAACAATTCGGAGACGGATGTTCTGGTAGCATCTTCCCTTCACAGTTCCTCGCCTGACAACACAGCGCTACTCCTCAACACAGAGCATTGCTCCTCACCTGATGGCGGCGTAGTCCTCCTGGCCGGCCGTGTCCAGAATGTCGATCTGCACCTCATCGCCGTCCAGCACCACCTTCTTACGGTACGAGTCGGCCTTTGTCGGCTCGTAGTCCTCAACAAACTGGTGGCCAAGAAGAAATTCGGTCAGTCAAGATGAAGGGAAACCAGTCACTTTGTCAAATCGCTGTGAATGTGCTAATAAGGATTGTACCTGAAAATGTTGAATATGACATTGGTATGGCTAAAATATCCTGATATACCCTAAAACAACATTTCTTTTGCCTTCTCAAAAGCAATACATTTCGAACACAAACTCACATATTCAGTATAGATTGCGAGAAGTGGCGCGGATTTCAAAAGTGCCGCATGTTATGACATTGTGCGCTTCGAAAGAAGATGTAAAAGACTCAGAACTTATACACAAATTATTATTTATAAAAGCAGTAAGTACAAATGTAATGTATTTATTTGTATTTATGTATTCAAGTGATCACCAACAGGATCGCCCCCACTAACAGGTGAAGTAAAAAAGACACGGACATCAGACAGTACACTTACAATATGAAAATATAATATATACTTCACAATATCCGTAAAATACGCCATAAATACACAATAAAATGATACAGATTTAGGATAAAACTAAAAATATAAATATAAAAGCAAGAAAATAAATGATACAATGTAAAAGTTAAAAGCAGCGCTCGTAAAAGACACCGTAGTGCCAAAGAGATACTATGTAAGTTAAGACACGGGCTTTAAAAGTGCCAGAAGCGTCTGCAAAAACGTCTGTCTCTGGAGCGCTGCTTAATTTAAAAAAAAAATTGACTAGATGTGTGGTACCCTGCAGAATAAACTCCGTTTCACGGTGTTGACTCGTGGACGAGGCAATAGAACAGTATTTTAGTGCGGATCGATCGAGTAGGTGCATGAAGTGAAATGCTGCGTAAAAGGATATGAGAATCTAGTTTTGAGTTGATAATATTCCTGATGAAAAGCAGGTCGTGCTGAACTCTACGCGAGGCTAATGAAGTTATCTGAAAGTGACTTAAAAGATAAGTATATGCCAGGGAAGCGGCGTGTCCGGATGTTGTGTTTGATAGAAGCCATATAAAAAATTATGTTGTACTCGATCGATCCGCACTGTGTGGGTATCGGCCGCACCGGTCCAGATCACACTACCATATTCTAGAATCGAGCGAACGTTGGAGAAGTAGGCACACATCAAAGCGTTTGTATTGAATTTTGAGCCTCCTAAGCCGGTTTGGACCGATCGGAATAATAATCCGAGGCTGCGGCGTGCTCTACTAACGATGGTGTTGATGTGAGAGGCGAAAGTCTGCTGGGTATCTATAATCCGAGGCTGCGGCGTGCTCTACTAACGATGGTGTTGATGTGAGAGGCGAAAGTCAGCTGGGTATCTATAATCCGAGGCTGCGGCGTGCTCTGCTAACGATGTTGTTGATGTGAGAGGCGAAAGTCAGCTGGGTATCTATAATCCGAGACTGCGGTGAGCTCTACTAACGATGGTGTTGATGTGAGAGGCGAAAGTCAGCTGGGTATCTATAATCCGAGACTGCGGTGAGCTCTACTAACGATGTTGTTGATGTGAGAGGCGAAAGTCAGCTGGGTATCTATAATCCGAGGCTGCGGTGAGCTCTACTAACGATGTTGTTGATGTGAGAGGCGAAAGTCAGCTGGGTATCTATAATCCGAGGCTGCGGCGTGTTCTGCTAACGATGTTGTTGATGTGAGAGACGAAAGTCAGCTGGGTATCTAGAGTGATACCAATCTCACTTGGTATCTACCCCGATTTTCGCATGGTATGCCATACTTTTCCGTCCATTGGTATGACGCTACATCCGGGACTTCCGATACACTCTCTGACACCGGCCCCTTATCTATTGGCACCGCGCCAATACTAGAGTGTTCCGCTCAGCCACCCGAGCGGCGCGGTCGACCCTTGTCAGAGACTGTAGTGGGGGGCCGGCCGTGATAAACTTATGACGCCATGCGTCATACAAAAGATAAACTGGCTGATTTCTCCAAGGATATCAATCAATTGTACAAACCAAAGTCATGTTGGTATTTGTCAGCTCAAGATACCCATTACTGCCAAACTTCAAGAAATCTGTCAAGGTGGGATACTCCTTTTAATCCCAAGTATTTTTGGAATTAATCAGATGCATTTTCCTCACATAGTATTTTAATGCAAAAGGAGATCATACGCTCAGTTGGATTTATTCTTTGTATAACATTTTGGTTTCAGTAAGTAACCATTGGTGAGATGCAAGCCAAAATAAACGATTAAACTGTTGTATTGTTATTTTCACGGACTAAACATTTCATCAGTATCCAGGGTGTCTCAAAATTGATGAGCAGTTGGTACGCATGCTTCGATCATGGAGTAGAGAAGTACTGGAGAGGAGTCTGACCGATTTTAGCGACAGTCCGTTTGCGCATGCGCAGTGTTACATATAGTATCAGTGCGCCCGGAGCCGCTGATATAATGCGAGTCGGGCGGCGGTAGCGTTGTGGAATTTCGTAAATTATTGCGTTCTAGTTGGGAATTATGGGGTAAAAAGTATCGGCATAGAAGCTAAGAAGACCGAGGGTCGTGGTGCGCGGTGTGTTGCCGTTGTATACAATAATATTTCTACATATACTTTGCGGGCGCTTCGCGCCCGCTCGAGGTTATTATTGTAAAATACTATGCAATTAAAGGAAACTGTTCACCTTGTCAATGGGGGTTTGAGTTGAGATAGCCAAGCTGTACTCCATGCTCGAAAATTGACTTGAGAAGCTTTCACATCTTCATAGAAAGCCCTTAATTAATTTAAATTGGCTTACCGGAGTCCTAGAAGCCGGAACAATTCATGCCGTGCAAAGGAAGAACCACGTATGGCAATCGCCCGAAAATCGTGACATACGTGGTTATTCCCTTTGTACGGCAGTGACAGACAGGTTATCGTGTCTCCCATCGCGGATTGGCTGATGTGTTGTCCTTACATCCGGGGCCTTTGATGCACTCTCTGGCACGTAGTCTCTGATCACGACGCCTCGCTAATATCCGCTCAGCCGCCCGCGCGGCGCGGCGACCCCTTGCCAGAGACTGTAGTAGGCGCCAGGTGGAGCCATAACAACCACTGGTGTTGTATGAGGTCACGTGTCATACAAAGAGAAGCTTATTTTTGTCTCCACATATATCCATCTTTGGTCCAAACCAAAGTCATATTCGTATTTTGTTTAGCTCAAGATGCCCCTTACTGCCAACTATCAAGAAATCTGTCAAGGTGAACCCTTTAATAGTCCATTATGAAAAGTTGAGTGTCCCATGTTACTTGGTGCATGGGAATTATCCGTAAAATGGCGCGAAAGTAAAAAAATGGTATGGCGCGAAAGTAGATAGAATATAATGACCGCAGTGAGTTCAGACATATGCGATTGATCCCTGATTCAGGATATCCACATCAAATGCCTGATAGAAGCTACGGCAGCAGATATATCACGAGTCACGACACAGTGTGACTGTAGATATCGGCTCCAAGTGGCTCTACAGATGAAATTTAAAAGGAAGCACACGTTCCACTGGGTCCCGTGCTAAACGTTCAAATTTAATTCAATTTCTTTCGTCCAGTCTTAGAACCGACAGTTTCTTACTTGAAATGACATGGACGAATTATCAATATATATTTATTAAGAAATGAAATAACAGAGAAAATTATCATTTAAATAATACAATAAAATAAATGGGAGCAAATGTATAATACAATATAGAACATCATTCAACATCTTTCAAGTTATGGCTTTAGAGTTATAAATCGATAGGATCTATATTGGATCCGATGCTATCTCGACAGATAAAGTAAGTGAACCCGGGATCCTGTAGACCACTGTACAAAGGAATGCTTGAGAGATCGGATTCCAGTGGTTTCTTAGTCATTTTCTTAAAATAAAATAAAACAGTTCTGGGCTTCAGATCTGTCCGCGCAATGCCTGCGACTTTGGGACCGCAGCACCTCTCTTGGAGCACCTCAACCATTCAAATTGTCACATACCTATATTGTGAAGAAAACCCACCATTCGCCTTGCTGCTGCTTTGTTGAAGTTGTGAAAGTTCTTACATCATCACACTAGCGAAGGCAACTTATTTTTTCGCCTATTTGAGAGTCGTGTCTCCCGTCCCGCCCCGTGCATATAAACAGGCGACGGGCCGCCGTATACTATCTGTAACGAAATAGGGCGATCGAGCGGTAGTCGCGTATTAACAATGGTGAAACCGGCGAGACTACGCTCCAGTACTTCTCTACTCCATGCTTCGATTCAACCGGCACCCGCGTCCGGCAATGAGGAAAATGTTATCGGGCCATGGCCGCGCGGCATCTAATGGTGTCAGGCGATCACATTTAACCCAGGTGACCTTCTCGACCTTGACCTATGGGGCGTGGTAGATGTCCTTATTTAAGAGGTACCCAACACGTCCGGACCACATGTCGCCAGCTTTGATGGAGCAGAGGGCACCTTGACCTATGGGGTGTGATAGATGTCCTTCTTTAAGAGGTACCCAACACGTCCGGATCACGTGTCGCCAGCTTTGATGGAGCAGAGGGCACCTTGACCTATGGGGTGTGATAGATGTCCTTCTTTAAGAGGTACCCAACACGTCCGGACCACGTGTCGCCAGCTTTGATGGAGCAGAAGGCATAGGCGAAATATCGCCCACCTGGGTGGAGGTGAGTGGTGCTGCATCCACTCTGCGGGTTTTTGGAAGGAGTCTAACCAGGCAACAGCCCTGACCTGTCACCGATCGAAAATCCGAGGGCAATCGTCAAGGATGACCTCATCAAGATGACAAAGGGTACCTCAGAATAGACCCCGATACAGAACCTCGAAACGGCGTGGCGGCGAATCAAAGCAGCCACACTCGTCAACTTGATGGGCGTGATGCCGGAGCGCATGCGCGAGAGTATCCTAGTCTGTGGGGGGATACCTCGGAAAATAGATAATGAACCACCCTTAATGCAGTCACACTCGTCAACTTGATGGGCGTGATGCCGGAGCGCATGCGGGAGAGTATCCTAGTCTGTGGGGGATACCTTGGAAAATAGATAATGAACCACCCTTAATGCA
The DNA here is from genome assembly GCA_036785665.1 of Chirona hameri. Classification (NCBI taxonomy): domain Eukaryota; kingdom Metazoa; phylum Arthropoda; class Thecostraca; order Balanomorpha; family Balanidae; genus Chirona; species Chirona hameri. Next base: position 35,771 of record JAXIVJ010005614.1, read on the forward strand.
GCCACACTCGTCAACTTGATGGGCGTGATGCCGGAGCGCATGCGCGAGAGTATCCTAGTCTGTGGGGGATACCTTGGAAAATGGATAATGAAACACCCTTAATCCTATTTGTAGCAGGCTCCTGGCTACCCCTATTTGTAACAGGGGGTGGGGCAGATTCCGCCCCCCCCCCCCGGAGATCTCGAGATCTACCGTCCGATTTTCAGAAATCAAACGGCGTTTGATTCTCAACACACGATCTACATTTCTAAAAATAAAAATAAAAATTGATAGGGAGGGGGGGCAGGTGGGCAAAAACTACAAATTTTAGAGGTATTTGTGATCCAACAGCTGTCATGTTTATCAACCGATTTTAAAGCAACCAATGGGATCGATAGATTTAATTGGAGATTAATATATGGCGGTGACCTTCGAAAATGCAAAAATAATAGGCGTGTGCAGGTGACTGAATATGGGGTGAAGTAAATGCGTAATAAAACCATTTTTGGATGTTTTTTTAATAAATGAAATGGTGTTATTGACATTAGAAAAACCAGTTATAAAACTTTTTTTTTTTGCCATAGGCTGTGCCAGGTTAGTGCAAAAGGGAGGTCAAATAGGGAACAAAATATTAACCGCAGGCATGTTGCTACCCAGCACTATAAATAAGTTACTGATTGTAGATAGTTCCTCTTTGCATGTTGTACTTCATCATAGGCGTATACAGGATCCAAACTGGGGAGGCGCAATACCTTTTGATAAGTATATTTTCTGCTATTATGATACTAACTAGTCAACAGTGACTATTTCACTTACAACTTCAATTCACATTGCTTACCCCCTTCTTACCCTACCTGGACTCGCCTATTATCTTATAAACGTTCGTAGAGTACCCTGTGGTGCGTGTTTCATCCGAAAACTGCAGTATGTTATTGTAGGCCCATGCATCTTAGATTCCTTACAATAATATGACCCCCTTTCTTCCATTCCTGAGCGCGCCTCTGCAAAAAAATGACTTAATTCCCTCTCCTGGCCTCATATGTGCATATATGATAAAGTAACCGTCTATTGCGCCGTAATCGCTGGCATATCGTCATCACCATGCCAGTCACCCCTTTTCATGTGCCTGAACACGCCCCTGCAACTCTATATGTAATAAATTATGCAAATAATGGAAGGAGAAGCTATCTTTTACATATTGATAGCTATAAATGCCGCTTACATCGCTCTATTGGATTCCCACCAAGCATTTAATACTTCCTGGAAACCTCCCCTTGTCAAGCCCCTGAAACCGCCTCTGCCATGCATTTGTTATATTTCATTAACATCAACTAATTTGCACTTGTTTCAATCACTGTAAACCGATGTAACTCCTTCATACTTGAGGCAGTTAGGAAGAAACCGTGAAGATCGCAATTCCGTATTATCACCAAATGTCGCCGCAGAACCCTCCCAAAAACGTGCCCTGGAACCGCCTCTGTTCAGGTTAAGAACTCACAATTTTGACTCCATGTGTGGAAATATATTTTGGGAAAAGTCCCAAAATTGCATGGGCCTGCTCCCAGCCGTTCGGGAGATATCTGCGAAAACCATGAGGGGGGGGGGGGCGGAATCCCCCCCCCCCCCTGTTACAAATAGGGTCAACTTGTTTGCTTATTTTACAAGAAACAAACGCTCATCACTTTTGGGACACCACGTATCTTACATACATTAGCGCTGTGTATGTAAATTTAATTTTCATGGAACATGTTCAGACTGTACAATACCACAACAGAACCGTTACTTTGATCATAAACCTTTGAATCACATTACACATCCACCATTGACTTGGTCTTACCTCATCATACATGAACTGAAGAGTGAGGGCCGACTTGCCGACACCACCGCTGCCCACCATGATGACCTTGAGCAGCACTGGCTGACTGTTCGGCTGTCGGTTATTCATCCCGGTACGCTAGAAAAAACCGCTGGCAATCCGCTGGATGCCTAGCCACCTGGAAAACCAGACCGAGGCAACGGTGTCAATTTGGCATTGTCAAGTCATTCGTTGCTATCAATGTGTGCTTCATTAACAAAAGTACCAAGGCAGGATAGTTGCACACGACTGATGGGCAAGCAGTGCCTGGGAGATGCGGGTTGCTATGTATGAGGGTTTGGGAGCAGTGTGGAGCAGACAATACACACGTACATGTGATACTCATGCAAGAGGTCAGATGACAAATGTGTACCACAGAAATCAAACACACCAACCACCAGGCACACAACAAAATGTCACCAAACAAATGGCAGCATGTGGATGCAATTGTTGCTTCATCTAATATCTTGAAGACGGTGCATCTATCCAGGGGCGTCGCCACCAGGGGGGGGGGGGCAGCAGGGACCCGGCCCCCACTCTAAAAAAAAGTGTGTTCGTGTGTGTGTGGGGGGGGGGGGCTGCTCCCCGCTACAACCGCGATCCAAACCTTAAAGTATTCAGGCTAAGAATCTACATTATTTGCAAAATATTTTTGTCATCGCTCAAAACGATGCCGGCAGATTTTTGAGGACGACACAAATTGGATACATCCTTGATACAGGCTTGAGGGCGCCACCCGATCGACAGGGGCGCCACCAATATTGGCGAGAATTGTGCAGGGGTGGGGGGCGCCTACGGACGGACGGAGGGGCGCCGTGACTGGCCGGAGGGGCGCCGTCACGGGCCGGAGGGGCGTGGGTCGTCACTCGCCGGAGGGGCGTGGGCAGTCACTCACCGGAGGGGCGTGGTCACTGGCGGGAGAGGCGCCGTCACTGTCCGGAGGGGCACTGTCAATGGTCGGAGGGGCGCCGTCACTGGTCGGAAGGGCGCGGTCACCCGCCGGAGGGGCGCGGTCACTCACTGGAGGGGCGCCATCACTGGCCGGAAGGGCGCCGTCACTGGTCGGAGGGGCGCCGTCACTCGCCGGAGAGGCGTAGTCACTGGCCGGAGGGGCGCCGTCACTGGTCGGAGGGGCGCCGTCGCTGGCCGGAAGGGCGCCGTCGCTGGCCGGAAGGGCGCCGTCGCTGGCCGGAAGGGCGCTGTCACGTGCCGGAAAGGTGCCGTCTATGGCAGGGAGCGCCCTCACTGGCCGGGGGCGCCGTCACTGGCCGCAAGAGCGCCGTCACTGGCCGGAGGGGAGCCGTCACTGATCGGAGGGGCGCCAACTTTGCATGGGCGCCTCGGGTCCAAAGGACCAGGTTATGCCCTGAATGACCGTATATTCGGTATGGGAGACCGGGGTCACTTGGCCGTTTTTTCTAAACAGTATATTTTAAAATAATGGTCACATTTGATCACTTACACAATGCTAATAGGTGTCAAATGTATTTGTGGCTCCGGTATATTAAGCATACAACGATAGTACAGTTCGTTTTAGTAGCACTTACACATTTTTACAGGTCACTCAACCGGCCAAGTCACCCCGGGGCCGGGGCGACTTGGCGGGGGGTCACTTGGCCGGGGGTTGGGATGGAGTATTTCGCTTGGTGAACTTGGCCGGGGGTGGGGTCACTTGGCCGGGGGTGGGGATGGAGTAGGTAATCCCCACTGCGAGTCAGCTTCAGCGACGAAGGACGTCAGCAGACCAGTGTATAGTCGCCCCCGCAGGAGAGCATTTTGTGAACACCGTCTTGCAGCGCGGCTGCCTGAGACGGTGCCGTCGTTCTTCTGTCGCCGAATAGACTGGAAGGGGATGCCGGTCTCGGCAGACACGACTTTCAGGAAGGCGCTATTCCGCACCCGCTCCACCACAGCCAGCAGTTGGTCACGTGTGTACGCGGCGCGATCGCCACGCTTGACCAAAGGCGGATTCAGGGGGGGGGGGGGGGTAACGGGGCCATGCCCCCCCCCCAGACTATGCAGAAGCCAAACTATACCCCCCCAGACGTGAAGTCCCCCCGGTCTTTTCGCTGAACGGTTGACGGCCTGCTACCCCCCCCCCCCCCCCGCCCCTTGGAAATGCGCCACTCCCCCCAAAAAAAAGTTAGATCCGCCCTTGCGCTTGACGTAGTTGCGCATGATAGACCTGTGCACAGAGTAAGTGCGATTAGTATAATCATTTTTACAAAACCAAGACTTGGTCGCCCGGCCAATTCACCCCGAGCGCACCGGCCAAGTCGCCCCGGAAAGGTTTTTGAATACAAACAGTCTGCACACTCGCCAAAGTTATCGATAAAACTAGCAAATCGGTCATACAGTTGCTTGAATTGTTAATACATCGCACCATATCCCAAAAGTCAAAGATCGCTGGTGGAATTTTAATGTTCTTGTGAAAGAGCATGTCTCAGTGATGGTGACTTCATGGATAAAATCGCTGAGGAAGCTCTGAGGAAGGAACAGGACCCAGTTGATTGTTGCGATGTCGGATGCGGTCGCTAAAGCCGCGAAAGAATGCGCCTGGCGCGGTTATTTCACTCTTACCGCCTCGGGTAGACTTCCCAGCCCGTTCGCCGGCACTGCTACTTTTCCGATTCTAGACATATTTCTCACTATGCACAGCACCCCGTAAACCAAAACATGTCCGCCCCTGTAGCTCAGTTGGGAGAGCGCTGGGCTTCTGACCTCACCCGGTAGTGGCAGCCCGGGTTCGAGTCGCTTCGGCGCTCGCTATTTGCCCCTGACTGGGATGGCCTGTGGCCGGTGGCAGCGGTCGCACTCAAGGTCAGGTGACGTCAGAGGGCGGGGCGGACCGTGTCCAGGTATGTCGGGCATGTAAAACTTTCGCTACTAAATTCTGCCGGACGCCAGGAATTGCTTGATCGGGTGGTGGGGTCAGGGCCTGCGCAACAAGCTATGCTTAGCGCGGGGCCTGACCTCGGAAATCCACCCATTCAAAAACATTCGGACTAAATTTATTATAACAAAACAAAAATGGAAACGCAAGATGCAGCAACACTTGTTTGGCAAGCTGCGCACGAATCCACAAATTTTCGCATCAAGTGAGTGCAACCGATCGACAGCCCGCATTTGAATACATCGTTCCAAAGTCCGCCCCTGTAGCTCAGTTGGGAGAGCGCCGGGCTTCTGACCTCACCCGGTAGTGGCAGCCCGGGTTCGAGTCGCTTCGGCGCTCGCTATTTGCCCCTGACTGGGATGGCCGGTGGCAACGGTCGCACTCAAGGTCAAGTGACGTCAGAGGGCGGGGCGGACCGTGTCCAGGTATGTCGGGCACGTAAAACTTTCGCTTCTAAATTCTTCCGGACGCCAGGAATTGCTTGATCGGGTGGTGGGGTCGGTCAGGACATGCGCAACAAGCTATGCTTAGCATGGGGCCTGACCTCGGAAATCTATCCATTCAAAAACATTCAGACTAAAAAAAGAAATTTGTCATTGAACAGGACCACACAAACATATTTTTGCAAACTATTGAAAATAATCATTTATGTTTGGTGCTGGTATGGTTGTGAAGATTCAAACTTTATTCATATTTTATGCAGTTCGTTTTTTTTTTCTCCAATCGTTGAAATATATTATTGAAACAAAAGCGCATTTCAGGGCACAGCAACTCAGGCTCACTTCACCACATGCCCGATAATAATTCCAGGCTCACTTCACACAGCAATTCAGGCTCACTTCACCACATGCCCGATACTGCGACACATACACTGCCTCCACATACACTGCCCCTCAGGGCAAACATGAGGCAAACATCGCACCCCTAGCGACGCGGCACGGAGACCTCCCCAGGAGCGGCGCAGCGCTGGGGGCGCCTTCCAGCTCCCATTGGAAGGCTCACAGTGAGGCGAGAAGGTGGCATTGGACAGTGGGTCCCTATTTGTACTGCATGCAGTGCAAAAATGGCCTCAAAGGCGGGCAACAGGGCTGGTTAGTCACCGCTGCTGCCTCTGCGAACAGGCAGCGGCAGAGTCGGTACTCGGGTGCAGCGATACACCGACACCGACCCCCCCCCCCCCCCCTCCCCGGCAGTGAAGCACAAACCAGCATACTGTGTAGAGATCAACAATCGATTCTCGCACACGCTATGTCCACAGTTGTATCCCTCCGTCAGTATCCAATAGCTCCCTCCATTTGTCAATGAAATTGCTCAGTTTACCATTTCTCCGGGCGTTAAATCTTTCTATTTGTATGTGTGCATTTATGATGTTTAATGCGTGCATGCTTGGTTTAGCTGTGTTATATCCTATTTTGCATGAGACAATGTACTGTTTGACTATTAGCAAGAGCACATTTGCGGCAGAGGGCCCATCGTCAATACCAAAGATTACGTTAGCCGGACCACTATCTAAGGTATAGCCTATGTATTTTGTGTTCAGCTGTTGGAAAATTGTATTCCAAAGTGGTTTAATGTCTCTACATTCGTAGAAGAAGTGTTTCATATCGTCAGTATTACCACAAGCTTCACAAATGGAACTTGTGACTATACCTCTTGTGTGTAAGTACTTTCGTGTTGGTATGTATCGATGTAGTATTCTGTACTGCAATGATTGTAGTCGAGTGGAGCTTGTGCAAGTGTACGGTATTTTGTACATCGTGCTCCATGAGCCTACATTAAAACCATCTGCAGTCCACCTGCGCTGCGCGCTTGGTACTATTGATGGCAAATAATGTGAATAAATCAATGCATTAGTCATTTCCTTGACGGTAGACTTTTCGTCCGACCTGAATCTCAACCTCCGAATGCTCGTCGGTGGCGGCTGAAGAGAGCTGGGAGATGATATTGTGTTTCCATGCTGTTGGTATGGCTGAGACAAGGCCATGGTATGTTAAAAAATTGGCAGACATCTCCGGATATTTTAATTGCATTTGTCTGTGACTCAAAAAACGTCCATTCACCTGAGTCATATCACTTATTCTTTGTATGCCTGCCATGTACATATCAGGAATGAATGCCCCTTTCTTCCCTATTTTGATCGCATCATTATGCCATAACCATTCTGATCGAGTGTTTCTAGGACTAACAGGATTGTGATGCTGCAACATTTTAGTTATGTCTTTATAAAACTCTGCCATCTTAAAATGTCTAACGGACTTCAAACATATATCCGGCCGTATTATATCATCAATTTTGACAATTCCTAAACGGGCTTGTAGAAGTTCAGCATATGTTGCTTCTTTATTGCAGATGAGTCTTCTTACCCATGATATTTTTAACGCCTTGTATAGCACATGGACTGAGACGGCTTTAAGCCCTCCGCTCTCAATGTTCTGTATAAGTACATTCTTGGCAACTTTCGGAGGTCTCCCACGCCAAATGAAGCTCATTATCTTGTCATCAATTTGCTTGAGTTGTTTAGAAGGAATCTCCACACATGCTGCAAGATACACTAATTGGGATACTAATAGAGTTTTTGCCACCGTGATTTGGCCCTTGATAGTCAGGGCTCTATGGTTCCAGGCGCCAATAACCCTTTGAACTTTTTGCTGAACTGGCGTAATGTTGTCAAGGGCACAGCTGCCTTTAGCACTGTACCATACCCCCAAGACCTTTAACTTATCCGATGGCCTAATACCACATACTACCTGCTTGCAATTTTTTCCCGACCTATCCATATCACTTTTGTTTTGGACTTGTTTAAGGCTAGCCCGGAAGCTTCTTCAAACTGGGTCAATACTGCTATCGCCTCTGCAGCTGAACACTTGTCAGCAAGAAATAAGGTGCCGTCATCAGCATATTGACTTATTTTAACTTCAGTATGACTGATTTTGATGCCTTTTATTGTTGGGAATTCCTTAATAGTGATTGCTAAAGTTTCTACAATTAAAACAAATAGAAGCCTGCTAACAGGTGAGCCCTGAAACGTGCCTCTTTCGCAAGGAAACCAGTCTGATGTGCGACCATTGTTAACGACTGTCAGGAGCGAACCTTTATACAATAGTCTGACCCATGCGACAAAGTCTTTGCCAAACTTGAAGGCTTCTAGAGCCGAAAATAGAAAAGCGTGGGATATAGAATCGAATGCCATTTTAAAATCCAACGCCATGATCAAGCCATTTATACCGTCAGTGTCACAGTATTCAATGACATCACTAACAAGTCTGGCATTTTCTCCTATAAATCGTCCCCGTATGAATCCTGTTTGTGTACGCGAAACGAGTTTATCAATGACCGAGGACAACCTATTAGCAATCACTTTGGCTACGATTTTGTAAATTATGTCCAATAAACATATAGGCCTTTTGTTCTCTATGTTGCTCTGATCTCCCTCCTTCTTAGGAATCAGTGTTATGACTCCCCTTCTTTGCGATATAAAAAATTCCCCTTTACGGCGAGCATCATTAACATAGTCAACTATAGTCTGGCCTATGTCTTCCCAGAAGAATCGAACAAATTCTGCAGAGAATCCCGAGACACCAGGGGACTTATTTAATGCAGTTCGTTTTAAATAATTTAATATTCGCTGGCAAGCGACAATTTTTCGTTTTGTATCGTTTCCATTTTTGGAACATGCATCATCAAGCGTTTCTATTTTTGGAAGTTGTTCCAAAAATGGATAGATATCCAAAAATGAAATGTTGATACCACAGTGCGCCCAACTGATATGCTTTGCAGATCTCTACCAACTGTACATAATTAAAAAAACAGCCATCTGTGTTGGACAAGAATGAATAGATGAGATGAATAGATGCAGGCGTGTCACCACAAAATTTGTAATGGGGGGCCGGACCCATAAGTCCATATTTTCCAGTGAACAATCTCCTATAGGGAGTTAGAGTGCCTTTGTCCTACAAGGTTTCCTTCCCCTCCTCATGCAGTGGGCAGGGACAGGGAAACCTAACAGGTGAGTTCAACAGGTGAGAATGTGGATATCTAATAGTGATATTAGGTCAAGGTCAAAGGTCAAATCAGGCAATCAGGTCAAAGATAAACAGAGACCTAGAGTTAATGGAAATTCATTCCTTTAATGACAATAAATGTGCTGCATTTTGATTCACGACTCTAGCTTGATTAGAAGTCAATATCTCTACACACACACAATTTGGATGACATCCGGTGACCCAATTTTGATATTTTTTTCCAACTAATGGTGCCTGTCCTTTTGACACCAGCCCATTATCTCACCACAAAATTAAGGGAGTACAGAGTAACAGACTTGATTATAAAGTAACAGAAGTTACTTGGTCTGGTCTGTTACATGGAGTGGGGTGACACCGCTTGAGCGCCATAAAGGCAGCCTCGTCTGTGCTGATAAAACATCATTTGACGTCACTGGCGGCAGAGCGCTTCACCAATCAAATTGCAAGATTTCAGCTAGCAATAGCACAATAGTTGAAATTTACAGTCTGTTGGTGTTTTGCCTGCAGATTTTGATAGCTGATGTTCGTCAAGTTAGCAGCATCAGATATCACACTAGCAGTGATATTCTGAGCCCTGAGGTGTCTCGATTTCCCCAAAATTTTGCATACAGGGCCTCCTCAATGCACTGATTCAGAAAATATTTCTCTATAGGGTGGTATTTTTTGTTGTTTGAGTTACAGCCATCCGCTTGAGCGTGACACCCACAAAGGAGCCGGCCCCGCAAGTGACATCATCCGGCGGTCCTCTGATTTCAAGGTCAAATGGCTTGTGTCTTTACCTGGTTATAGGGCCTTGGTTACATGTTTTGAAAACTAACAAGATCGTTACTACATTACTGAAAAAGTAGTGCTGTTAGTATCAACAGAGTAGCAGAGTAAGTTGCCCACCACTCAGCCAGTATGCAAAACGTGACAGGAATATAGACAAGATATTTGGGGCAGCCCAAATCCTGCCCCAAATGGGACAGCAAGCTGCCCCATTTAGGCCAGGATTTGTTTTTTTTTTTCCCAAGGAGGAAATTTCTGTCTTCGTTCGGTCAGCAAATACTGTTGACCTGGGGGTATTCAAAATCACGTTTTATCTAGTATGAATTTACTTTTCAGCCAAAAGATGTTGTCTGGGGGGGGGGGGGGGGTGAAGACGGTCATAATCACGATCACGTTTTATCTAGTGTGAATCAGTAAATTGTTACTTCAGCCTCAAAAAGTCAGAAGCTGCCCCAAAATTCCCAAAGCTGCCCCTGAATTTAACATTCTGCCCCCAAATTTTAAAAGCTGCTCCCAAAATTTCCAAACCTGCCCCCAAATTTTCAAAAGCTGTCCAAATTTTGATGTGTTGTTGCCAACCTTGCCCCGGCGAGATCTCGTCGAAACTTGCCACGTTTTGCATACTCGTACTGGCACCACTGCATGTTTCGTGAAAAGTGAATCAGACCTTACCGTATCACACAGTATCGCTAAATAGTATCTTTTCACACTTCGTTCGTCGTTATTGACATCAGCTTAAACAAAAGATCCACTTTCCCTCAACAACCTCTCCTTTTGTCAAAAGAATGTAAGAGCTCTAGCTTTTCTTTTTGCAACACGTCCCAGTAGTGAACGCCCCTTTACTTTCTCACGATTAGTCACGAGCCAAGCGTCACGAGATTACAAGGGTGTAAAGTGAATTTGGTTGCATGACGTCAATTAGGCGTGAAGGATTTCTCTACACGGCCACACTAAATGGGCCGAAGTCAGTTTTTTTAGTGTATGGAGACAGAACTCATCAGGGTTTTGACTAGAAACATTCTGCTATGAAAAGAAACAATGCTGTTCTGTATAGTGGCTTGCATACATTTCAAATATTTCAAAAACATCAGTGCAGGAAATCTTCACGTATGCAAGAGGAGAGTGATATACGTCAGGGAGGCCTACAAAATAATTTCAAAGCAAGCATATGCAAATGAAAAGAAGGATAGGTACTTCTTGCAAGCTAAAAAGTGATGGACACTTATTCAGGGGTATCGTTTTCTGAAAATGATTGGTAGGGTCACACTGCTAACTTGAGATATTTTAAGGTAATTCTTACCATGCAACGCCGTAGGCATCATTTTAAAATGTGACATTATTGGTAGGGCCCTGGCCGTACCAGGCCTATAGAAAACGACATCCATGCACCTATTTGCCTATTAACCTATTTACGCCATTCAGCTTGGCGGTGTAGAGAAATCCTTCACGCCTGAGTGACGTAATGCAACTAAATTCATCTGGCATTCCCCGTGTGCAATGCTACTCAAACAAAATGAACAGCTGGTAGCACAACACGTCCTCGGGTAGCAACAAGGCCATATATAGGAGCTAGAGTCATCCAGCGATTCTACAGAATCGTTACGTCAAAGCGTGACGTAGTTCGTATCAATCGGCCTCCGCCATTGCAGCTAATGCTCTTTCTAGAGAAATAAGTGCCCTCTAGCTCGAAAACTAAAAAGGTTACGGAGAAAGTAAAAACAACATTCGAAAGCTCGTAACAAGGCAAATCGAATTTGACTTGATAATTTTGGGCTCCGGTTACTAGAGAGCAGTTAAGCGTGGCTAGCCTTGGAAGCTGCTCGCAGACTTGTAACGACTATTTGTGTTTTAGTCGACTCATGTCTTACTCAACAGCCGACAAACTGACTCGACTCTTGAATCAAGTGCTGTTAAAAAAATAGACTTAACTCTTAACTTAAGTGCTATGCTTGAATTGAATAGACTCGACTCTTGACTCAAGAGCTGTTTTAACAAATTGAATCGATTCGACTAAGAAAAATATATTTGAGTCGACTCAATTTGACTCATCATCACAACTTCACGAGTTTAATTATGTTGACCGTGTGTGTGTGTGTGTGTGGGGGGGGGGGGGGGGGGGTGTCAGGTCGTTGCTGCAGAATCGAATTTTATCTAGCATAAACCTCAAATTTGTTTGAGTCAACTGAAGTCTGACTCAACAGACAAATAACTGACTCGACTTTTGACTCAAGTGCTGTTTCAAACAAATTGAATCGACTCGACTCTCAATTGACTCAAGTGCTGTTTTTTTTTAATTGAATCGACGACTCTTGACTGCAGTATTTAAAACAAATTGAATCGACTTGACTCATGAGTCATCCTAAAATGTCTGACTCATAAGTTGATTCATGACTCAACTCAACCGACTTGTAGCAGACTTGTAAGTTGTAACCGACAACAATGAGTCAGTTACAACTTACAAGTCTGCTCTAAAGAGTCCCATATATCTCAGGAACTATGATAGCTATATATAATTGGAAAAGAGAAATAGAAAACTCTTGAAAAATGCAATCGCCAATTTGTATACTCTAATTTTGGGTCAGGTCAACGGATTAGGCGTGAGATGTCATAAAAGGTCATGCATACACATTTTCTCAAAAAGGTTTGTTATCCTTTACCTAATAAAGATAGAACAATAATTTCGGCACCGTGTTTGTCAATTGTCTCGTAGAGGCACATTCAGCGATATATAAAATATCCGGCCAAGTATAGCCCCTCCCTACCCGCGTTGCGTTGTGCAGATCCGCGTTGTGCAGTAGTCCAAATCAGGGGCGGATCCAGGATTTTCTAAGGCAGGGGGCTTCAGGCCTGAGGGCGGCATATTTCCTCGGTGACGGGGGCGGCATGGTGCCTTCCGAGGGCGGCATAATGCCTTCCAAGGGCGGCGATATACCTTCCGAGGGCGGCATAATGCGTTGTGAGGGCGGCAAGATGTCTTCTGAGGGTGGCAGGGTGCCTTCCAAGAGTGCTACGATGCTGTTGGTAGACGCAAGGGCGCCCTGGCGGCCTCCCGAAAACGCTACGGTGCCTTCGGCGCCGGGCAATCCTATACAAAAATGGCTCCGTTTTCTAAGGCAGGGGGCTTCAGCCCCTACGCCCCCCCCCCTGGAACCGCCACTGGTCCAAATCCTTAATTGTGTTTGATTCCAGTGGAATCGAATTCGATTCCGGAATTGATTCCGTTTGTACTGGAATCGGAATCGGATTCGATTCCATTGGCATCTGGGTGGAATCGGAATCAGGTGGAATAATTCATTTTTAGAAAATTATGGAATCGAAATTGGAATCAATGTGATTTTCAAGTGATTCTGTGTTATTTTCTGATCACTCAAATCACTCTGATCATGAATTTAAGCTTCGACCTGATCAGGTATTTTTTTTTTAGAATGCATACATAAAGCAAAGCTAGGCGATTATTTGCTGCCTAATGAGGGTCAATAAACATGAACAGTAATTCTACTTATTTCGGTGGAGACATACAACGATCTTCGCTTATGGCAATTTTATGTTTTGTGTGCCATACATTCCATAATATTATCATATGTTTCAAGACAGTGATTTCCTTGTGTGTCATATTGGAAAATAGCAGGGCTTGCAATATGTCCAATTGTCCATGCATTATGATTCGAAATAGTGTGTCGAAATATCATATTGTTTTGAACCTTCGTTATACTTTGACGTTTCTGAACTGTCACGATTTTGCAGCACAGGCCAGTTTTTTATCAACAAATTCATGCAATTATTTGAAGTTTTGTAGCAAAATAGCCATATTAAATATACCTCTATAATATATTTAATATTACTATTCGTGTCAAATTCATGTCACTTGTACAAAATATATCGATATATGATCGATTTGTTATTAACGCAGAGTGGAATCAATGGAATTGGATTCGGGTGTCCTGGAATCGGATTCGGAATCGATTCCCCTAGTAAAATATCTATTGGAATCGGAATCGGAATCAGACCCATCTGGCTTGGCAGGGAATCGGAATCAAGCACAGCACAAGTCTGACAGCAGTACGCCGTCAAAGTCTCATATCCCGCGCCGTACCGGTTTCACACTTTTGAATTTGACCTAAATCACGTGCAATTGGTATGGATCAACGTATCCTGACGAGGCGAATACGATGACATCAAAATTATTGCTGTATCGTTATTTGTTAAAAAGTTATTGATTTTTTTTCTTCACAGACCGCAGACATGCGCCAGAATTGACTACTGCAGTGACGTAATTCGTATTTCTGGACAAGTTACAGAGATAGGCATGACCTTTATACAGCCTTGGGCATGACACCCCTTGAGCTAGTATTTGTCGTTCGTCTGCTATTGCTATCAGGTGATTTGTTGAGTGTTGACGGTTTTGTGCTTTACATTTTAGTGAAAAGTGTTAGGGAAGTTTAAATTGATGACACACTCTTGTATAGCTGTTATATGTGCAAATATACACATGTAAAATTGTGTGCCTCTTTGTTTTTAAATGCATAAGGCATACTACAGAAGCTTCAACATCAACATGTGACTGATTTAATTGTAAATAATTGATCACAAAATGATGCCAAGGTAAGATATTGCGGTCACTTACTTCCTGATAGGGCAAACAACAGTAGTGCAGGACATGTCCTAACACCAGAGTTCATGCTATATTTGTGTATTTGTCAAAAGTACCTTTATTAGAAGACAATGCAGTAGAATAAAAAACACATGACCAAGCATGATGGGTCGCTGAAAACATGTATCACAGATCAGAGGCAGACACACTGCTAAGCAGTTGGTGTAGGTGATATTGATTACTGATAGTATATCACCAATACAAATAGCATGAACAGCTGGCGGTAACGGTGGGGCTGGCGTCGCCGTCCGGGGCTGGCGTCACCCTCGCGGCCGAGCAATCAAGTCAAGGTTCAGGTTACTATCACCGTTGTTGGTGTGGAGTCATGGGGAAGTTAAATGACGTCACCAGATTCTGGCTACGAGCGAATCTTAGGCGGACCCGATCGGACTTAATGGCTACAAGCAGTAAGTTTTGTTGCAATCAGACTTAATGGCTACAAGCTGTAGGCCGACCCGATTGGACTTAATGGCTACGAGCTGTAGGCCGACCCGATCAGAATTAATGACTACAAGCTGTAGGCCGACCCGATCAGACTTAATGTCTACAAGCTGTAGGCCGACCCGATCGGACCTAATGGCGTGGTTAGGTTAGGTTAGATTAGGTTAGATTAGATTAGGTTAGTTAAGTTTAATTAATTCCGATCGGTTTCGGCCTACCTACCGCTCGTAGCTATTAAATCGGGGCGGCCTAAGATTCACTCGTCTCTGGTGACGTCATTAAGTTTCCCCATGACTCCAGACCAACAACGGTGATAGTAACCTGAACCTTGATTTGAGCCCGGCCGCGAGGGTGACGCCAGCCCCGGACGGTGACGCCAGCCCCACCGTTACCCAGCTGGCATTAGGACGTGTGGTGTTATGGTTGTTTACCCTATATCACTCATTGATGTAGGTTGAATTGTAACTGTTATGGTTTTTACTGTTTTAATTTCAATGAAACAAATTGAAGTGGGTAGGATAACCCTACCAGGAATTGTGTGTGGATAGCATGTGGGCCCACTGCGGCCCTCATGAGGCCCTCATGCGGCTGGAGTGGGCACCCATGCTATCCACACACAATTCCTGGTAAGGAAAGATCCAATCTCTGGCAGGGTCCTAGGATTGATTTGGAGCTAAGGTGTGCAGGTAAAAATTATGCCCAAAAATGAGCATAAAGAGTGGAAAATTCAACCAAAAAACATGTTCTCAGACTCAGATCAAAACCCAATCATCAATACCCAATTACCCGCTGACTAGAATTAGTGATTTCATGACAGTTTTGTGTCAGGCATTTTTGGGGGTCTGGCATTTTTTTTGTCTGCAGAGTTTCGTCCAGGATTTTTTTCTTCCAGCATTTTTTGTCTCACATTTATTTGGATGTACTTATTTTCGTCTTGCAATTTTTTGTGTGATCATTTTTTTGTCTATGCATTTTTTAATCTGCACAATTTGTCTACACAGTTTTTTGTCTACAAAGTTTTTTTGTCTATACAATTTTTAGTCTCACCATTTTTGTCTACACATATTTTCGGCCACACAATTTTTTGGCCCACAATTTTTTTTCTGTGCATATTTTTGTCTACATATTTTTTTCCTATTTATTTTTTTGTCTGCAAATTATTTTTTCTATGCAGTTTTTTGTCCAGGAATTTTTTCGTCATGCATATTTTCGTCTACACAGTTTTTTGTCTATGCATAGACAAAAAATGTCTATTACTAGCACAGGCGTAATTTTTTGGTAGACAAGGAAGTGCTACATATTGCTTTGAAATTCGGTGTGTGCATCGTCCATATATTGGTTCTCCAATATTTCTTCTGTACAACTAAACTAACATAACCTAACCTAACCTAACCTAACCCCGCCATTAAGTCCGGTTGAGCGGTCTACTAGTCGAGGCCATTAAGTCTGGTCAAGCGATCTATTAGTAGACCGGACTTAATGGCCTCAGACTAGCTATTCTGCTGGGGACTGCGAGGCGCTGACGAGCGCCGCGGTGACGTCTTCTGGACTGCCGGGGACTGCGTCTATCGCTGTGCGCTGTGTAGAGTGATCTACTCGCCTGTCAGCCCTGTCAACCCATCGACTGACGACTCCTTCGGGCGTGCTGAGTCCCACCGGAGCAACAGGGAGTAACTGTCACAGAGCGTATCACGCAATCATGGTCAGTTTCTTGGTGTGTCTTGTGTTTGGTTTGGAGGGTGCGTGGGTGGGTTCGATTGTCGGAGTTGTTGAGTGCAGTATTGTTGCTTTGCAGTCATCTCGTCTCATTGATTGTGTGTCTGCCATTGCATTAGTTTTGTACTATTGCTCGGCTCTCCGTCTTTGCTGCGAACATTTATCAGTGTCACATGCAGATCAGATGCTTCACAACTGTTTTGCTATGCATTAACTTATCTACAAATAACCTCGTTCTCTTATAACTTGTGTTTAATCATTGGCTGATGTAATGGTCGTTATACAATAGTTTGGATACCTCCCGAGATTGGTGCCAGGGTCCTGTATACTTACTTTGAGTCCTGGTAAATCCTCCCATTGGTTACCTACGTTATGTAATATGATTTAATTGTTCTCTTATTTAATTGAATTTAGTTGTTCTCTTTAGTTCTCTTTTTAGTTCTCTTGATTTAATAATTTATTTTGGTTCCTTTTCGCGTCGTATTGTTTTGTTGCTCGCCGCCGCCGCCGCCGCCACTTGGCACTCGCTACGACTCTTACTGTTGCAGTAGCCGCCGACTCGCTGGTGACACCGGACACCCCGTGCATCTCGGCAACCACACCGCGGACCGCCGACCGACCGCCGCCGCCGCCAGGGAGGAGTGCCGTGCCATCCGCCCATCCTCAGCCATACCATCCTATCACCGTACCGAACCAAATGCCACAAAACCTAAACATTGCCCACATAAACATAAACAGTATCACCGCACCCAACAAATTAGATGAGCTACAACATTGCATTGACATCAACGGGATACAAATTATCGCTCTCACTGAAACCAAGTTAGATGAGTCAGTTGACGACACTCTGTACAAAATAAAAGGTTTCCATTCACCACTGACAAGACACAGAAACAAACGGAGGAGGGGTGGCAATTTACGTTCACGCATCTTTACCCGTACAACGCCTAATGGAACTAGAGTTAAGTGGGCACGATTGGGTCTGGGCAAAAATAAAGCTTCATACATTTACCTTAATCATATGCTGTTCCTACCTTCCCCCAAAGTTATCATCTGGCGATCACCAGTTATTCACAGATAACTTGGCAGAATCAGTATGTCAGGCTGAAAAGCACTCCCCCACGGCCATACTCTTACTCGGGGACTTTAATACCGGCAATATTTATTTGCATCAAGACACTTATAAGCACAACGGTATATCAGCATTCGATCACAAAATCAAGGACATGACAGACGCATTAGGCCTGAAACAATTGATTAAAGAGCCAACTCGAATTTCAGACAACTTAGAAAATCTGCGGGACCTTATTTTTACCAGCAATGATAACATTACTATCGGCAGTGGCACTTTGTCACCTTTCGCACAACTAGACCACTTTCCCGTCTACGTATCAATGCAGGTTCCAGCACTACCAAAAGAAACAGAACAAATCGCAAAGCACATTTGGGATTACTCAAAAACAAATGTACCACTACTCACTGACACATTGATAAATACCGATTGGGACAGTTGATTAGGACATGAAATCCACGCAGCAACAGACCTATTTATCTCTGCCCTCCATGACGCTGCCCGAGTTTCAATTCCCATCAAACATATAAAGTTCAAGCAAGACCAAAAACCTTGGATAAATGTAGAGTTAAAACGTAATATAAGAAAAAGAGACAGATTGTTTAAAATTGCTAAACGAACTAACACTGATGACGATTGGAATAGGTGGAGATTCCAAAGAAATAACGTAACTACAATAAATAGACGTCTAAAAAGCCAGCACGTAAGGAGACAAGTCAACACACTGCTAACACAAAAACGAGACCCTCACAAATATCACCAAACATTGCACAACATAACTGGCCGCTCTAGAGATGACACCATTCCGCCACTAGAAACACCAAACGGAGATATAATTACAGACGACTTGAGCAAAGCTATACTTCTCAACGACCACTTTGCAACACCATCTACTCTCAACGTTCCAGACGAACAGACACCTCCGTCAAATCCAGACGCACAACCGGTACCCACTTTAACAAATATTACGACATCAGAACAAGAAGTCCTCCATTTTCTTAACTCTCTTGATCAGAATAAATCAACTGGGCCAGACGCAATCCCAATAAAGTGCCTGAAAATGACTGCTCTTCTTATCGCTAAGCCACTCTCCAAACTGTTTAATAAATCATTAACGAACGGTATCTATCCTAGAGCCTTCAAAGAGGCGAATGTTCGACCTATATTTAAAAACAAAGGCTCACCTTCTGACCGCAGTTCCTACCGCCTCATAAGTCTTCTCTCACCTCTATCTAAAGTATTTGACAAAATAGTTTACAAGCAAATGTATTCACATTTCACAGAAAACGCTCTCTTAACAGAAAAAACAAAGTGGGTACCGGAAGAATCACAGTACACAACACCAGCTTCTTTATCTGACGCACAACCTTTATAAATCGCTTGATGAAGGACGCGACTTTACTGCAATTTACTTAGACATTTCCAAATACTTCGACAAAATCTGGCACAAAGGACTAATACACAAATGTAGATACGAATTTGGCATAACAGGATCCCTTCTAGACTGGATTACATCATACCTACAAAACAGACGACAACGAGTAATCATACGCAACACGTCTTCACCTTTCAGGACTGTGAACGCAGGCTGCCCTCAGGGATCGGTATTGGGACCTTTGCTAGCTCTCATTTACCTTAACGCTCTATCAAATCAAACACAAAATGACATCCTCTTTTTCGCCGACGATACCTCTCTCTACTCTTCTCACACGACTAAAGATGTACAAGCGACACAGCTCTCACTTCAGGATGACTTGGACGTGATTCAGGACTATGGTCGGGAATGGGTGATAACCTTTAACGCTACAAAAACAATCCAACAAACATTTTCTCATAAACGTACGCAACAAATACCAGCATTAACATTTGGAGGAGATCCTATACCAATTGGAGAAAGTCATACTCATCTTGGAGTAACACTTTCGAAAGACCTCCGATTTCATGAACACGTAAACAAAATATGCCAAAAAATAAACAGAACACTAGGCCCATTATACCCCATAGCACGGTACATACCACGGCCCATTCTCGACCAAATTTATAGAATTTACGTCAGACCACATTTCGACTATTGTGACGTTGTGTATGACGGACACATTACCATAAAGGACTCCACTAGACTAGAGACGTTACAAAATCGAGCCGCGAGACTGGTGACATGGACACTCTTTCGAACACCCACTGAGAAATTACGATCGGAATTAGGCTGGGAGGCACTGACTACAAGACGACGTATGCACAGGCTCATATTGTACCATAAGCTTAATGACTGCAAACAACACACACCACACTATGTCATGTCCATTATGCCGAACACACGAGCACAGGACACAACCATCACTCTTAGGAACGCAAACTCTCACAGTAGATCCCCTCACCGTACAACATGCTATAATCGTTCATTCTTTCAAACAACCAGTAAACAGTGGAACCAGTTACCGGAAACCATACGTCAACTAGGACACAAAACTTACAAAAAAGAACTTCGTGAGCAGCTAGGATTACCTGTCCCTCCATATTACTATACCGCGGGATCATAGGAGGGGAACATATTACACGCTCGTTTTCGCACAGACATGACGCATTTGAACTCACATTTATACAAAGTTCAAAAATGTCCAAGCCCTGCATGTGATTGTGGGTATAAAACTGAGAACCCTCGTCACTTCGTCCTTTCCTGTCCCAAGTACAAGAAACAACGAACGGAATTAATTAACAACATAACACAAATCACAGGGCCCTTATTTACCACCCAATCACAATCCGAACAGCTTCAAATCCTAATGCACGGCACAAATCTCTGCGGCGTTGACGGTCGGGCGGTGGCCCACGTGTTCCAAAAATTCCTACTTAACTCTGGTAGATTTGCCCACATATATTAACTCTAAGATAATGTGACTGGTGTCCGAGGCGAGTTGAGCGGCGTCTAGCAGCACTCGTTTCACGTTGCAGAGTGCTGGGTGTCTCGCGCTGCGGCGGCGGCTGGAGAAATCAATCCTTTGTTATGCCCCTTTCCCAGACGTGGTGCGCTGATTTAAGCGCATTGAGTGCTTCTGCACCATGTCTCCAAGTGAATTGCTGTAACTGCGCAAGCATGACCAATAAACGTGATGATGATGATGATGATGATTGTCCACCTCTGCAGGTCGACGCTGTGGTTATTGGTTCGGAAGATAACCAGGGGGGGGGGGGGGGTCCCCGCCACCCAGTCAATGGTGTTCGGCTGAGACCCCAGCTAGTGCTGGGTTAATACTCGTACCTTGTCAAAGCCATGTACTCCTCGCAGACGTTACTTAGCATACACTGGAAAACAATGAGAACTTTGACTGATCTTCCTTCGAGAGCCTCACCGGCGCTCGACCGGCAGACCACCTCTACCACCACAGGACCCTCTAAAGGACAGCAAAGGCCCTCTACAGCTCGGCAGGGGCCTCTAAAGGCCGGCAGATGACCATCTGCAGATTGGCACAGATCGGCAGGGCCCTCTTTAGGTCAACAGAGGGCCCTCTATAGATTGGCTGGGACACTGCAGATCGACAGGGCCACTAAAGGCTGGAAGAGGGCCCTCTACAGGTCGACAGGGCCCTCTGAATGCCGATAGAGGCCCTCTGCAGATTGTCTACAGATCGGCAGGGCCATCTAAAGGCCGACTAGGCCCTCTAAAGGCCGGAAGGGCCCTATGCAGGCCGGAAGGGCCTTGTAAAGGCCGGAAGGGCCCTCTAAAGGCCAGCAGGGCCATATAAAGGCCGGCAGAGAGCCCTCTATAGATTGGCTGGGGCACTCTGCAGATCGACAATACCCCTAAAGGCTGGAAGAGGGCCCTCTACACTGGCAGGGCCCTCTAAATGCCGACAGAGGCCCTCTGCAGATTGGCAGGGCGATCTACAGATCGGCAGGGCCCTCTAAAGGCCGGCTAAAGGTCGACAGGGCCCTCTAGAAGCCGGAAGGGCCCTCGCAGGCCGGAAGGGCCCTCTAAAAGCCGCTAGGGCCCTCTACAGGTCGGCATGGTCCTCTAAATGCTGGCAGAGGCCCACTACAGATTGGTAGGTCGATCTACAGATTGACAGGGCCCTCTAAAGGCCGGCAGAGGACCCTCTCCAGATCGACAGGGACCCTCTAAATACCGGCAGGGGGCCATCTGCAGATCGGCAGGACCCTTTAAAAGCTGGTAGAGGCCCTCCACACTGTCTGGGCCATTTTGTACGTATTTACATATACAAGCAAGTGCTGTTATTTATTCGTGTTACGATTTGCTTAGGTTGGTGGGCGTTCTTTTAAGCGACGTAAGGCGTTTCGCGGGCGCCTGGCACCATCCAAAACACTGGGGCCTTCGGATCCCTCGCTCGGTCGTCAGAGGGGCCTGCCTGGCCTCCAGGGGGGCCATGTCCCCCTGCCCCCTTGCAGGGGACCCCTGGCCTTTGACCTCCAGAGGGCCTCTCTGGCTTCCAGAGGGCCCCTCTGGCCTTCGGTGGCCTTTCTGACCTCCAAAGGACCCCTCTGACCCCTAGGAGCCCACCTCTGACCTCCCTTCTGACTTCCAGATGGCCTCCTCTGGCCTTCAAAGGCCCCTTCTGACCTCCATAGGACCCCCTCTGGCTTCCAGGGGCACCTGTGACCTCTGCGGTGGGGCCTGCGAGATGGGGCCTCTTTGAAGCATGGAGGAGCCTCCTTAACCCTATTTGTAACAGGCTCCTGGCTACCCCTATTTGTAACAGGGGGGGGGGGGGGGGGCGGATTCCGCCCCCCCCCCCCAGAGATCTCGAGATCTACCCGTCCGATTTTCAAAAATGAAACGGTGTTTGGTTCCCCTTAACACGATCTACATTTTTTTTTTTAAATTGGGATAGGGTTTAAAATTGGGATAGGGGGGGGGGGGGGGGGGCAACAGGGGCGCAAAAACTACAAATTTTAGTGGTATTTTTGATCCAACATAGCTTTCATGTTTATCGACCGATTTTAACACAACTAATAAGAATCGATAGAGATTGAATTGGAAATTGATATATGACTGTGACGTTTGAAAATTAAAAAATCATAGGCGTGTGCAGGTCACTCAATATGGGGGTGAAGTAAATGCGTAATAAAACCATTTTTTGAAGTTTTTTTTTTGATAAATGGAATGGTATGTGATTGAGACATTAGCAAAAAAAAACAGTTATAAATCATATTTTTGCCATAGGCGGTACCAGGTTAGTGAAAAAGGGGGTAAAATTGGGAAAAAGTATTAACCGCAGACAAGTTGCTACCCAGCACTATAAATATGCTACTGATCGTAGATAGTTCCTTTTTGCATGTTGTACTTCATCATAGGCGTATCCAGGATCCAAACTGGGGCGGCGCAAGACCTTTTGATAAGTATATTATCCGCTATTATGATATTAACTAGTCAACAGTGACTATTTCACTTACATACATACATACATACAGTTTATTAGGTCCCTCCATTTCATGGGTTTTATGGTGACCACGTCGTATACATATACAAAAACGTACATCGGAGTAGATTAAAATCAGTTAAAAAAAGCTCTAATAAAAAACTTTGCAAATACTTACAACTTCAATTAACATTTACCCCCTTTTTACCCTACCTGGACTCGGCTACTCTCTTATAATCGTTCGTAGAGTAGCCTATGGTGCGTGTTTCATCCGAAAACTGCAGTATGTTATGTCATTGTATGCCCATGCCTCTTAGTTTCCTTGCAATAATATGACCCCCTTTCTTCCATTCCTGAGCGCGGCTCTGCAATTTTTTTAAAAACTTTATTTCCTTTTCTGGTCTCATATGTGCATATATTATTATAAGCTAAACGTATATTGCGCCGTTATCGCTGGCATATTGTCATCACCATGCCAGTCATCCCCCTTTGCATGTTCCTGAACACGCCCCTGAAACTCTATATGTAATAAATTATGCAAATAATGGAAGCAGAAGCTATCTTTTACATCTTGATAGCTATACATGCCCCTTACATTGCTCTATTGGCTTCCCGCCAAGCATTGAATACTTCCTGGAACCCCCCCCCCCCCTTTCAAGCCCCTGAAACCGCCTCTGCCATGCAATTTTTATGATATTTCATTAACATCAACTAATTTGCACTTGTTGCAATCACCGTAAGCCGATGTAACTCCTTCATACTTGATGCAGTTAGGAAGAAACCGTGAAGATCGCATTTCCGTATTATCGCCAAATGTCGCCTCCGAACCCACCCAAAACTGTGCCCTGGAACCGGCTCTGTTCAGGTTAAGAACTCAAAATTTTGACTCCAAATGCGGAGTTCAATTCTATGAAAAGTCCCAAAATTTCATGGGCCTGCTCCCAGCCGTTCTGGAGATATCTGCGAAAAACATGAGGGGGGGGGGGGGAATCCCCCTCCCCCTGTTACAAATAGGGTGAAATGACGGGAGGGGCAAAAATATATGTTTGCCCTACGACAGGGGGGGGGGGGGGGGGGGGGGCAACTAACTGCCCCTCCTGCCCCCCCCCCCCCCGGTGTTGCCGCCGCTGTCCGGTCGAGCGGTCTACTAGTCCGAGGTCATTAACCCTGGCCCTACGGGAGTTTTTTCACCTTCGCCGTGGGGGGGGGGGGGGGGTCCTAAAAGACTCCCCTGTTAACTTCCAAACCAAGCAACATAGAGCAACGCGGTAAGAGCCAACATGTTGCCTGTCATGTTTGGAATCTAACGGTATGCAATTTTTAGGTTTCGGGTCAACCAATGACCTTCCAGGTCGAGCGAATGACCTCGATCGACCACGTCCAGAACAGCGATTTTGCTCTGTCAGAAAACCTCAAAATGATAAATTGATAAATGTAAATAAAAAGGCATGTTCCTAGACCAGTTTTGTCTCAGAAATACAGAAAAGGTAATTATTTATTTGTATCTGGTCAAAAAAAGTCAAACAAAGTTATTACAAAAATGACGTCATGAATTTCTTACACTTAGGGAGCCATCACTCAGTCAAAGATAGATATTTCTTTGAAATTTGGTTTGAGTATTGTCCAAACTCAGTTCTATCAAATTTATTCCGTTTTTTATAACATCTTCGAAAATTTTGATTTTGTGGTGATTTTCCCAAAAAATCCGTTTTTGTTCATTTTGGGGGTCAAAAACCAAAATTTGCGAAAATCCGAGATTGCCATTTTAAAGAAAACAGCATTTTATATTTTTACTTAATTGCGTTTGCAATTTGCTTCAAAACTCTGTTTTCTACGATTTTTCAAACATTTATCGTTTTTCCACCAACATGACGTCATCAAAACATCATTATTTCCCAAATTTAACAACCAATTTCAATGTAATTTTTTCAGCATACGTATAATTGTTGTATACTTAGCTACTAAAAATTTCAGCAAGATGCGCTGCATGTCTAAAAGGTTATGCAAGTAACACTTCATGGGGGTCGTTTTAGGACCCCCCCCCCCCCCCCCCCCCCTCCCGTAGGGCGAGGGGGGGGGGGGACGAAACCAAGTCCGATCGGGACGAAACCAAGATTCGCTCGTATACATGACTAAAACCTAATTGCCGTCGCCGGGATTAAAATTTGCGTTGAAAACATGTGTAGACGAAAATTTGCCTGACGAAAAATTGCGTAGACGAAAATATGCACGGACGGAAAAATGTCTGGACCAAAAAATGCATGGACGAAAACATGCGTGGACGAGAATTTGCCAGACGAAAAAATATGCAGACGAAAAAATGCGTAGGTGAATAACTGCGTAGACGAAAATATGCACAGACGAAAACATGTATGGACGAAAAAATGCGTAGACGAAAACATGCGTAGACGAAAAAATGCGTAAACGAAAATTTGGAGGACGAAAAAATGCGCGACGAAAAACTGCGAGACGAAAAAACGCCGGCCTAAAATCTGCTTACGAAAAAAATGTTCGACGAAAAAAAAGGCAGACGAAAATCTGTCCGGACACGAGAATTAGCTTTACCTATACCAATTCTTGCCTGTCTTTCCCTCCACAGGCTGTCCCTATCATTACATCCGTAAATCAGTATCAGGGCTAAAACTATCCAATACATTTTAAAATGAGTGGAAAATTCCCATTGCAACTCAGGCAATAGAGTGGAAAAATAGTATCCATAGGGTGTTGTTTTCCACCAAAATTTATCAATGAAGGGCACTGCTCTCTGGTCATATTCCAATGCTAGACTTCATGCTACTGGTAAGGGACAAGGCCGTATAAGAAGGTAAGACCGTCCGGCGATTGTAGACTGTAGTGCCCCATTCACTCAACATT
The DNA here is from genome assembly GCA_036785665.1 of Chirona hameri. Taxonomy (NCBI): domain Eukaryota; kingdom Metazoa; phylum Arthropoda; class Thecostraca; order Balanomorpha; family Balanidae; genus Chirona; species Chirona hameri. The sequence continues at coordinate 61,417 of JAXIVJ010005614.1, forward strand.
AGCGTGACGTCATTGGATACCTCAGACCGTCTCGGCTGCCGCCGCAGGCCGGCTGGCGCGTTATTAACATGGCCATATAATAGGTGTTGATATTGGCCATAGAATGGGTGTTGATATACAAATGGTACTGTCACGCTTAACGTCCAGTGCGGTCATAATTAAAATGGAGTTGAATTAAGTAAGGTAATATTGATCATGGGCAATCATCCCTCGGTCCATTCCTGCCTCAGTGGTCTGGTAGGTACCGCCAACACCTTTTTGCGACTTCAGAATACTTGACCTAATCTGCAATGCATGCCATCCGCGCAAGAGGGATCAAAACAATAGTTTCTGCCAGGGACTGGCCCACCGTCTTACGTAGCTCATCCCACAACATACATACATCTAACTTACTATTCGAAGAGCCTCTATGTGTGTGCTGCTCCATTTCAGCCGACCGCCTGCCGACCGGCTCCGATCTGCTGTCTGAGCAGGGTTCAGGTTGGCCGTCGCCCAACTGTTAACTGTCCAGGGCGTAACGACGACACCAGGGCCCAATCTTGCCATGTGCCGCGAATGCGCAAGTACGGCATCCCAAGTACGGCATGCCGTAGATGCGTACTTGGGGCGTTTGCGGCCCTCGGTCGCCGTGCGTGTGACGTCAGGCATCAATCCCCTACTCCTTTCCCCTTTCTTGAATTTGGCCCACTTTAAGCTTTCTTCTGCTTCATATGCTGCCCATTATGTATACAAGAATGGCAGCCTTTACCTGAGGACCAGCTTGATCTAAAAAAAATATATATTACGTGAAATATTCAGTGTTTTCCTATGTTGTGACCTTACCTTACCTTATCTTACCTTACCTTGCCTTATCTTACCTTACCTTACCTTACCTTACCTTACCTTACCTTACCTTACCTTATCTTACCTTTCCTTACCTTACCTTACATTACATTACCTTGCCTTGCCTTGCCTTACCTTACCTTACCATACCTTACCTTACCTTACCTTACCTTACCTTACCTCACCTTACCTTACCTTACCTTTTTACCTTACCTTACCTTAATCACCCCGTGGACTCCAACGCAATTAATTGTGATTTAAGTCTGACTGGAGATTACAGTAATCAGGATTGTTAGGTCTCAAGGCCTGTAGTACCCGCTCTCATCGAGCTCATGCTTCCTGACATGTCTCCGTCAGTGTCAGGTATGCTGAACCCGACGTGAGCTGAATGGGCGTCCAATCTAGCCTTGAAGGCATTCAGTGCAGGAGCGTAGACCACTTCGGATGGGAGGCCGTTCCAATCACCACAAGGGTCAGACGATGGCGAAGGCGAATCGTGTGACCCTTGTGGACGCCGAGGACCTGCGGAGTTTGAAAGGATGGCCTCTCGTTGGACCGTCTGCCAGTGTGAAGTAAACGCTTGGATTCACATCACCCCCACCGTGGAACAACTGATGTGTAGCTCATGTCGCCTCTGCGCCGCCTATAGTAGAGAGATGGAAGCTTTAGTATCGGAGCCTCTCTTCATATGGTTTGTGGCGAATGGACTGACATGTGAGTGGCTTTCCGCTGAACCCTTTCTACTAGCCGCTGATCATACCTGTTGAAAGACACCCATACCAGGTTGCCGTATTCAAGATGTGGGCGTACGAGCGTCTTGAGCAACATAGGAAGTGTGACTTCATCAATCAGTGCAAATGAACGCCGAATGACTGCCAGCACCCGGGTCGTCTTAGCGACAGCCGACGAAGCATACTCCCTGAACTTCAAGTCAGCATCGATGTGAACACCCAGGTCTTTCTCTAGGAGAGTGCTGTCCAGCTGTGTACCGTCCATAGTGTACGGGAAACTGAGATTTGCATGTCCAATGTGCAAGACCTTACATTTGCTCTGGTTGAAGGGCATCAGCCAGGTATTAGACCATCTAGTGAGAGCGTTCAAGTCTGACTGGAGATGTGCCGCACCACCAGTGGACACATTCAAATACAGCTTCGTGTCATCGGCAAACAGTTTCACATCACAGTGGACAACATCAGGCAAGTCATTCGCATAGACAAGAAACAGTAACGGGCCAAGAACGGATACCCGAGGAACTCCGCTAGCAACGTCTGTCCAATCTGAGTGACAACCTTCGAGGACTACCTGGTGCTTCCTCTCAGTCAGACAATATTATATCCATGCAAAAAAGTGACACAATTAATTGCTCAGTGGCGGATCTACGGTTGGGCAAAATGGGGAATCCCAAACCGCCTGAAATCGGCGCAAAATTGACACATTTCCTGATATAGAAGAAAATCTAAGCAACTTTTACTAATGAAAGTTAGCTTTAAGCCAGCTATCAAAACATAAGCAAGCGAAATCCGACGAGTTTTCAGAATTGTGTGAGATTTTGGAATCCCCCCCCCCCAACCACCGTTCTGGATCCGCCAATGTAATTGCTGAAATAGTCGCCGCTAGATGGCGTTGTGCAGCACATTCAATGTTGCGCTATGTTTTCGTTAATTCTTCTTTCGTCTTAAACAGGACCGCGACCCGACCGACTCGACTAACCGGGACCCGAAGGGTGGACGCCAGGACGTGAATAAGTCAAGTCCTTTGATTCACCTGTCTCAAGTCAAGTCGATTTTGAATACATTTATCGAATGCGCCCGCTCGGTTCCCGACCCAATAAGGGCGTTTTACTCCAGTATTACGTTACTTGCACTTCCATGGCGAACTTCACACATACAATGCAAAATTAGCATTTTAATGCATCTTGCTGAGTTCTTCCAAATGGCAAAATAGCTAAGCTTTGTTAACACTGTGTGTCGAGGTTAGCGTGTGCTGTCACACGTCACTGACTGTCTCCGGCAGGATAACTGTGCCGTGTCTGAGCGGCGCGCTAGGTCAGCGGGCCCAGCAGCTGTGGAAGGCCTCGGCGCCCGTCTGGACGCCGCTGGTCACCGTGCTGGCGCTGGCCGTCTGCGCGCTGGTCCTGTTCACCCACACACTGGCCACCATCCACAGCTACCAAGGTCAGATACGCACTACACACTGGCCACCATCCACAGCTACCAAGGTCAGATACGCACCACACACTGGCCACCACACACTGGCCACCATCCACAGCTACCAAGGTCAGACACGCACCACACACTGTCCACCATCCACAGCTACCAAGGTCAGACACGCCACACACTGGCCACCATCCACAGCTACCAAGGTCAGACACGCACCACACACTGGCCACCATCCACAGCTACCAAGGTCAGACACGCACCACACACTGGCCACCATCCACAGCTACCAAGGTCAGGCACGCCACACACTGGCCACCATCCACAGCTACCAAGGTCAGACACGCACCACACACTGGCCACCATCCACAGCTACCAAGGTCAGACACGCCACACACTGGCCACCATCCACAGCTACCAAGGTCAGACACGCAACAACACTGGCCACCATCCACAGCTACCAAGGTCAGACACGCCACACACTGGCCACCATCCACAGCTACCAAGGTCAGGCACGCACCACACACTGGCCACCATCCACCGCTACCAAGGTCAGACACGCCACACACTGGCCACCATCCACAGCTACCAAGGTCAGACACGCCACACACTGGCCACCATCCACAGCTACCAAGGTCAGACACGCACCACACACTGGCCACCATCCACAGCTACCAAGGTCAGACACGCCACACACTGGCCACCATCCACAGCTACCAAGGTCAGACACGCACCACACACTGGCCACCATCCACAGCTACCAAGGTCAGACACGCCACACACTGGCCACCATCCACAGCTACCAAGGTCAGACACGCACCACACACTGGCCACCATCCACAGCTACCAAGGTCAGACACGCCACACACTGGCCACCATCCACAGCTACCAAGGTCAGGCACGCACCACACACTGGCCACCATCCACAGCTACCAAGGTCAGACACGCCACACACTGGCCACCATCCACAGCTACCAAGGTCAGGCACGCACCACACACTGGCCACCATCCACAGCTACCAAGGTCAGACACGCACCACACACTGGCCACCATCCACAGCTACCAAGGTCAGACACGCACCACACACTGGCCACCATCCACAGCTACCAAGGTCAGACACGCACCACACACTGGCCACCATCCACAGCTACCAAGGTCAGACACGCCACACACTGGCCACCATCCACAGCTACCAAGGTCAGACACGCACCACACACTGGCCACCATCCACAGCTACCAAGGTCAGACACGCACCACACACTGGCCACCATCCACAGCTACCAAGGTCAGACACGCACCACACACTGGCCACCATCCACAGCTACCAAGGTCAGGCACGCACCACACACTGGCCACCATCCACAGCTACCAAGGTCAGACACGCCACACACTGGCCACCATCCACAGCTACCAAGGTCAGACACGCACCACACACTGGCCACCATCCACAGCTACCAAGGTCAGACACGCCACACACTGGCCACCATCCACAGCTACCAAGGTCAGACACGCACCACACACTGGCCACCATCCACAGCTACCAAGGTCAGGCACGCACCACACACTGGCCACCATCCACAGCTACCAAGGTCAGACACGCCACACACTGGCCACCATCCACAGCTACCAAGGTCAGACACGCACCACACACTGGCCACCATCCACAGCTACCAAGGTCAGATACGCACCACACACTGGCCACCACACACTGGCCACCATCCACAGCTACCAAGGTCAGACACGCACCAACACTGGCCACCATCCACAGCTACCAAGGTCAGACACGCACCAACACTGGCCACCATCCACAGCTACCAAGGTCAGACACGCACCAACACTGGCCACCATCCACAGCTACCAAGGTCAGGCACGCACCACACACTGGCCACCATCCACAGCTACCAAGGTCAGACACGCACCACACACTGGCCACCATCCACAGCTACAAGGTCAGACACGCCACACACTGGCCACCATCCACAGCTACCAAGGTCAGACACGCAACAACACTGGCCACCATCCACAGCTACCAAGGTCAGACACGCCACACACTGGCCACCATCCACAGCTACCAAGGTCAGACACGCACCACACACTGGCCACCATCCACAGCTACCAAGGTCAGACACGCACCACACACTGGCCACCATCCACAGCTACCAAGGTCAGACACGCACCACACACTGGCCACCATCCACAGCTACCAAGGTCAGACACGCCACACACTGGCCACCATCCACAGCTACCAAGGTCAGACACGCACCACACACTGACCACCATCCACAGCTACCAAGGTCAGACACGCCACACACTGGCCACCATCCACAGCTACCAAGGTCAGACACGCACCACACACTGGCCACCATCCACAGCTACCAAGGTCAGACACGCACCACACACTGGCCACCATCCACAGCTACCAAGGTCAGGCACGCACCACACACTGGCCACCATCCACAGCTACCAAGGTCAGACACGCACCACACACTGGCCACCATCCACAGCTACCAAGGTCAGACACGCCACACACTGGCCACCATCCACAGCTACCAAGGTCAGACACGCCACACACTGGCCACCATCCACAGCTACCAAGGTCAGACACGCCACACACTGGCCACCATCCACAGCTACCAAGGTCAGACACGCCACACACTGGCCACCATCCACAGCTACCAAGGTCAGACACGCACCACACACTGGCCACCATCCACAGCTACCAAGGTCAGACACGCCACACACTGGCCACCATCCACAGCTACCAAGGTCAGATACGCACCACACACTGGCCACCATCCACAGCTACCAAGGTCAGACACGCACCACACACTGGCCACCATCCACAGCTACCAAGGTCAGATACGCACCACACACTGGCCACCACACACTGGCCACCATCCACAGCTACCAAGGTCAGACACGCACCAACACTGGCCACCATCCACAGCTACCAAGGTCAGACACGCACCACACACTGGCCACCATCCACAGCTACCAAGGTCAGACACGCACCACACACTGGCCACCATCCACAGCTACCAAGGTCAGACACACCACACACTGGCCACCATCCACAGCTACCAAGGTCAGACACGCAACAACACTGGCCACCATCCACAGCTACCAAGGTCCGACACGCACCGCACACTGGCCACCATCCACAGCTACCAAGGTCAGATACGCCACACACTGGCCACCATCCACAGCTACCAAGGTCAGACACGCCACACACTGGCCACCATCCACAGCTACCAAGGTCAGATACGCCACACACTGGTCACCATCCACAGCTACCAAGGTCAGACACGCAGACGCCGCTTTGCCCGGTAGACGCCCGGCTCACAGCTGGCAGCAGGCGACTGTCAGAAAAGGTTCCCACCTGGACATGGCTGTGTTTACCTCTGCTCCTACTTTTGAGTATGGCTTTTCAATTATTGCTAACATTTGACCATATCTCTACAAGTTTCTGTTTGATTTTACTTCACGTTCTGTGTTTGTTTGTTTGGTATTGCTGGATGCTGGATGCTGGATGCTTTTTGTTTGGTATTGCTGGATGCTACCTAGTGGTACAGATTCTCTACATATACGCCCTCCGTCGCCGACCAGTACGTGTGCCGACCAGTACGTGTGCCCTGCTCGTCGGCAGGCTACTGGTCGGATAGCCGGTCGCCGCTGGCCGCCGAGGGGCTCGGCTACGCGGTGGTGGTGGACGCCGGCAGCTCTGGCAGCAGGGCGCACATTTACGTCTGGCCGCCGCACACCGGCGATCGAAAGGACCTGCTCAACATCCAGCCTCTGCGGGACCACAGCGGGCAGCCGCTGATCCACATGATCACACCGGGTCAGTGCTGAAGATGCCACCGTTTGCCGATACTGGGGACAGTACGTGTGCACCCTGCCGCCAGGTAGCTGCGGATTCCCTGGTTAGGACACGATAGTGACGATGGATAACACTCAGTGTCTTTACATTACCACATAATGTATGCTCCCTTCGATCCTATCCGTATCCCTGGTGAGACGGAACACAATTCCTGTGTCCCGACCCACAGTGCGTGTTTTCGCAAACAAAGTCAACACACGCGTATTGTTCATTGCGGCGGAAGTGCTGTGGAAGCAAAACAACAACAAAGAGCAAGGGCAACCGACTCCCCAGTTATCACAGACAGCTGCGTCACGCACACGCATCCTGCGACACGCATCCTGCGACACGCAGCCTGCGTCACGCATCCTGCGACACGCATCCTGCGACACGCATCCTGCGACACGCATCCTGCGTCACGCAGCCTGTGACACGCAGCCTGTGACACGCATCCTGCGACACGCATCCTGCAACACGCATCCTGCGACACGCATCCTGCGACACGCATCCTGCGTCACGCAGCCTGTGACACGCATCCTGCGTCACGCAGCCTGTGACACGCATCCTGCGACACGCAGCCTGCGACACGCATCCTGCGTGCCATAGATTTTCCGGGTACGTGCGGCCCATGATACCTCGGAGTTGTTACCCCGCTGACGGCAGTGTGTGTCTGTGTGCGTGTGTGTCTGTGTGTGTGCGTGTGTGCGTGTGTGTGCGTGTGTGTGCGTGTGTGTCGGCAGGCCTGTCGTCCCTGCGGCTGACGCCTGGCCGGGCCGGAGAGTACCTGCGACCTCTGCTGGACTACGCCGCCACTCACATCCCGGCCGACAAACACAGAGAGACCTCGCTCTACATCATGGCCACAGCCGGCATGAGGATGCTCTCAAAGGAGTGAGTGGCCCCCTCCTACTAGGACAGTAGAAGTGAGCGTCCCCCCCCCCATATCACCAAAGCATGGACTTAGTTCCTAAATCCTGACCTACAAATGCCTACGAATATTTATAATTTAGGATGCATATATCAACGATTTTGTTATTTTTGTATGTCCAGAATGTTTACCTATGGGCTATGTAATATGTTGTTAAACACACATTCTTGATGGTTCGAATCTGTTTCGAATATGACGCATAAACAACAATTCAGGAATTATATAATAGAAGTTAGAAATTGGTTAAACAAGGCCCTAGGCTTAAAGGGACTATCCCACCTTAACATTATATTTGAGTTGAGATAGACATTTTGATGGCTTGGCATTGACATTAAGTATGGTAGCAGTTAAAGCAACCACAATGATCTAATACAAAAATATTCCAGTTTGATTTTGACGTATGTAAAAAATAAGGCCCATGTGTATTTTAATAGGGCCTCTAAACTGACAGCGTCGTCTCTCTTTACCCAACTGGTAATGATAGTCGACTTGTTTTAAGGTGAACCTTCGAGATATTTGCTACGTGTCAATGGTTTGGTAGTTGGTTTGTTTTGTATTCAAAGCGCCAGAATTGTCTGTTAAAAATTGTGCCCATATTTTGGCAGCGTAAAGCATTTATGTGTATCTCTAGAGCTCAATATGACATCAACCCAAATATTAAAACTTAACTTTTTTAATGAAATTGAGCACTGTTTGCGAGAAACAATTGTCATAATCGTGTTCAGCAGTAATTACTTCATATTGTGCACCACAGGCGGCGTACAATTTACAATTTTTGGGAAGGTGGGACAGTCCCTTTAATCAAATATATCGCCCTACTCAGAACTTTTAGTACTTTGACTTACTACATGTGTTTGTCTTTCTCCTGGCCCCAAGCAGCTTCACAGTGAAGTACCTAGTTATGAAACTTGCAAGTGAGTTTGCTATTTAATAAGTTTTGCATATGATTGGTTGAGATCTTCGTTGTTCTGTTTGACCTTACCATTCCATTGTTGATTGTGTTTAAAGGGACTATCCCACCTTAACATTATATTTGAGTTGAGATAGCCATTTTGATGGCTTGGCATTGAAATTAAGTATGGTAGCAGTTAAAATAACCACAATGATCTAATCAATAAGATATTCGAGTTTGATTTTGACATCTGTAAAAAATAAGGCCCATGTGTATTTTAATAGGGCCTCTAAACCGACAGCGTCTAAACCGACAGCGTCGTCCCTCTTTACCCAACTGGTAATGATAGTCTGACTTATTTTAAGGCCAGCCTTGGAATATTTTCGTCTTTCATTTCTCGATCCCCGGGTGGTTCGCGACTGCTACAACAAATCCAGCTGATAGTGCTAGCCAATCTAGACACGGGTGGTTCGCTTTTTCTGCGCAATAGATGTCGACAAAAAAAATTGTCATACATTTTGCAGCACAAAGGATTTCCCTGTTATTAAAAAAAATCATATGACGTCACCAACCTAACTTTCCGCTTAAAACTTAAAGTTGAATATCTTCCAAGATAAGCAATTTTTTCGGAAAAAAAAATTCACGAACATGTTCAGCTGATCTCACCTGACATGTAGACATACAATTAAGTGTGATTCGACAACTTTCAAAAAGGTGGGACAGTCCCTTTAATGTTATGCTTTAATGTCTTCTCCCAGGCAATTATGATCTCAGTAGATAAGCAGGTAATAGGTATGATGGCCTAAATCAGGCATCATGAATGCTCTGTTGGCAGGGTTTCATGAACTACCATTTACCAACAGAGCCTTCCTAGGTAGTAGTTAAACTAGTACCTGCTTCCTACAATATGAAACTCATATTTTTTCCCGTAGAATCAGTTTGAATCGATTCATTTGGGGATTCTTTGGTGATTCTTCGCAGCGCAATGATTCGATTCTTGATTCACATTGCTGTTTGCGTAAAAGGAATTGATTCACCTGTGATTCTTCGTCAAACGATGTGATTCTTGAATCGTTAGTCGATTCACCATGAATCGTTTACAAGTCTGCAGTCGTACTAGGGCAATAGGAATGAGTGTCCCCTCCTACTAGGGCAATAGGAGTGAGTGTCCCCCTCCTACGGGACACTCACTAGGAGTGAGTGTCCCCCTCTTATTAGCACATTTCTTTGAACAACGGTGTGCAGCCAATTTATGATTTTCCTGCACTGGAAGTACTTCTGGCATTGACACTCACTTCAGTTTTAGTGTCATTGCCGCTGACGCCGTGTCTGAGTCTTATTTGCTCTCGGCTCCTGCGTTTGTGTCTGTGTCGGCCGCTGACGCCGTGTCTGTGTCTTATTTGTTCTCGGCTCCTGTGTTTGTGTCTGTGTCTTATTTTCTCTCGGCTCCTGTGTTTGTGTCTGTGTCGGCTGCTGACGCCGTGTTTGTGTCTTATTTGCTCTCGGCTCCTGTGTTTGTGTCTGTGTCTTATTTGTTCTCGGCTCCTGTGTGTGTCTGTGTCGGCCGCTGACGCCGTGTCTGTCTTATTTGTTATCGGCTCCTGTGTTTGTGTCTGTGTCTTATTTGCTCTCGGCTCCTGTGTTTGTGTCTGTGTCGGCTGCTGACGCCGTGTCTGTGTCTTATTTGCTCTCGGCTCCTGTGTTTGTGTCTGTGTCGGCTGCTGACGCCGTGTCTGTGTCTTATTTGCGCTCGGCTCCTGTGTTTGTGTCTGTGTCGGCTGCTGACGCCGTGTCTGTGTCTTATTTGCTCTCGGCTCCTGTGTTTGTGTCTGTGTCGGCCGCTGACGCCGTGTCTGTCTTATTTGTTATCGGCTCCTGTGTTTGTGTCTGTGTCTTATTTGCGCTCGGCTCCTGTGTTTGTGTCTGTGTCGGCCGCTGACGCCGTGTCTGCGCTGCGGTGTCTGCGCAGGACGCAGAAGTCCATTATCGAGAGTCTGCGGCGCGACATCCTGCGGCAGTACCAGTTCCTGCTGGCCGAGCACAACATCCAGGTCATCTCCGGTCGCGAGGAGGGCATCTACCAGTGGATCGCCATCAACTTCGCGCTGGGCAGGTGAGAGCTCCGCCGCCCGCCGCCGCGCAGTCTGCCAGCGGAGCCTAAACATCGCCTTTTAATCGTAAAACCGATTTACCAATTCCGGAGTTTACATGTCATAGATCAATGTAGAAATGAGTGGTGCATGCAGTGGTGGCATTTGTGAATTCAGAGTTCACACTCGTTCTGTACCATTCCGGCAAGCCCCCAGTGTGAGTTCCATGTTCTACCCTTGTTCTCTAACAGTGTGGATTCATAGATATACTCGATTATGGGCTCGTTCTCAAAGTGTCTAGGGGTATGAATTGTTAGTGAAGCGTCTCACACTTTTACAAGATATATGTACGAGTCAGATATTGTCATCAGGCTCGAATTATAACACGGGTTGAAGTTGACACGGGGTAAGACAGAGAACAGATGTTCCGAACATATAGGCTCAATGGTACAGAGATACTCGGTTACTCCAGGCTCAGATTTACACCGTCTG
>JAXIVJ010005615.1:10000-65000 GCA_036785665.1 Chirona hameri
GCCCGTGCCCGCCGGAATGCGTGTGACGTCACGCAGGTGACTTCCCCGGGTGAGGTGCTGTTAGCCACCATTTCGACCCGGTCGTCACGGTGGACACCGGTGGTGCCAATTCGATCCGGTCACGGTGGACTCCGGTTGTGACCGCGCTCCCACCGCCACCCAGACTACCTCCAATATTGCGTTGTGCAAGTGTGAATGTATGTTGCGCTTTAAAGAACATTAGATCAGTATGGTGCATGCTGATACTATTTCCTAGACCATGATGGATACTGATGTTAACCCGGCAGTCACTGGGGTATTTTCTGTAACACGACTCACTGCGGGGGAGGGGGTTAGCCCCCCTTAGTATCTTCAGAACCAATGATCGCAGCGGGACGCGCAAGGCGGTATTCGAAAGCACTCAATGAGATAAACCCAACGCCACTTAAAAAATTCAAATTAAGGTCACATGACAGGTCACGGTCAAGTAAAACGTCAAAATCGAGGTATTTGAGTTTATGGACCATTCTTGCCTTCGATTGCTCCCATGATCACCCAAAGTGCTGGCAAATGTATGGTACACATCCCACATTAGCTTAAGTGGGATTGTTGGAAAAGATCAAGGTCAAGGTTAGGTCACAAAAGGTCAATATACACAAAATAACTACGAAAGTTATGCAGCACATGTTTTATGGATGCTTTTACGCGTGGAATTCGATAGTGATAGTCATTTTACCATCTGACTTCACTTACGTGAAGTTAGTGTCAAGTGCAGGTCAAGTTCAGGTCACTGAAGGTCAAATTTTGAAATTGATAAATATAAATGTAAAAGGCATGTTTCTATATCAGTTTGTCTCAGAAATACAGTGTTGGCATTTATTTGTCTGTATCTGGTCAATAAAAGCCAAAAATGCACATTCAAAATATGACGTGATGATTTACCCATACTTTATATGCCATAAGTAAGTCAAAAAACATGATATCATTTTGACATTTGGTATAATAGTTGCCAATGTGGTTATCTGACATCTATTCTGTTTTGTTTTTTAATATCTTTGACAAATTGTATTTTGTGGGCATTTACAAAAAAAAAGTTATTTTATTTTTGGGGTCAAAACCAAAATTGTCACCATTTCGAGATAGCTGGTTTGTAGCCCTTGCAATGTTCTACCTTTTAGCGTATTTCGATTGGATTTTGCTTCAAATGTGGCATTTGTACGCATTCAGGTCACTAAATCCACTATATCTTGAAAACTTCTGACGAAATTGCTGCATTTTTTTTGCACAAAAGATGTACAAATGAATCCCGGAAGGATACTGAAAGTTTAGTGTCGATACCTGCTTTAGTTTATTAGCTATTCCCAATATTCCTCATGGGGGCGGGGGGTCTAAAAAAGCTCCCCCCCAGTGACTCGCGGGTTAACCCTATTTGTGACAGGCTCCTGGCTACCCCTATTTGTAACAGGGGGGGGGGGGGGGGGGGGGCGGATTCCGCCCCCCCCGGAGATCTCGAGATCTACCCGTCCGATTTTCAAAAATGAAATGGTGTTTGGTTCCCCTCAACACGATCTACATTTATAAATAATAAACAAAATCTAAATTTTTGATAGGGGGCAACAGGGGGGCATAAACCACAAATTTTAGTGGTATTTTTGATCCGACATACCTTTCATGTTTATCGACCGAGTTTAACACAATTAATACGATTCGATAGAGATTGAATTGGAAATTGATATATGACAGTGGCGTTTGAAAAAAAAATCATAGGCGTGTGCAGGTCACTCAATATGGGGGTGAAGTAAATGCGTAATAAAACCATTTTTTATGTTTAAAAAAAAAAAAAAAAAAATGAAATGGTATGTGATTGTGACATTAGACAAAACAGCTATACATCATTTTTTTGCCATAGGCGGTACCAGGTTAGTGAAAAAGGGTGGTAAAATTGTAAAAAATATTAACCGCAGACAAGTTGCTACCTAGCACTATAAATATGTTACTGATCGTAGATAGTTCCTTTTTGCATGTTGTACTTCATCATAGGCGTATCCAGGATCCAAACTGGGGCGGCTCAATACCCTTTGATAAGTATATTATCCGCTATTATGATACTAACTAGTCAACAGTGACTATTTCACTTACAACTTCAATTAACATTGCTTACCCCCCTTTTACCCTACCTGGACTCGCCTATTATCTTATAATCGTTCGTAGAGTAGCCTGTGGTGCGTGTTTCATCCGAAAACTACAGTATGTTATGTCATTGTACGCCCATGCCTCTAAGTTTCCTTGCAATAATATGACCCCGTTTCATCCATTCCTGAGCGCGCCTCTGCAAAAAAAAAACTGTATTCCCCTTTCTGGCCTCATATGTGCATATATCATTATAAGCTAACCGTCTATTGCGCCGTTATCGCTGGCATATCGTCATCACCAAGCCAGTCACCCCCCCCCCTTTTCATGTGCCTGAACACGCCCCTGAAACTCTATATGTAATAAATTATGCAAATAATGGAAGCAGAAACTATCTTTTACATCTTGATAACTATAAATGCCCCTTACATTGCTCTATTGCTTCCCGCCAAGCATTGAATACTTCCTGGAACCCCCCCCCCCCCTTTCAAGCCCCTGAAACCGCCTCTGCCATGAAATTTGTATGATATTTCATTAACATCAACTAATTTTCACTTGTTGCAATCCCCGTGAACCGATGTAACTCCTTCATACTTGAGGCAGTTAGGAAGAAACCGTGAAGATCGCATTTCGTATTATCGCCAAATATCGCCTCCGAACCCACCCAAAACTGTACCCTGGAACCGCCTCTGTTCTGGTTAAGAACTCAAAATTTTGTCTCCAAATGCGGTATTCAATTCTATGAAAAGTCCCAAAATTTCATGGGGCTGCTCCCAGCCGTTCTGGAGATATCTGCGAAAAACATGAGGGGGAGGGGGGGGGGGGGCGGAATCCGCCCCCTCCCTGCTACAAATAGGGTTAAGCAACCTTACTGAAGGCATGCATCAAATCAGCGAATTGGAATGTGTTCGTCTGTTGGTGATTCGCAAATGTGTAAGCGGGTCACCTCACCAAAAAAGCTGGATTCTTTAAAGGAATATTGCCACCTTCGGAGGATTTTTAAAAAGCAACTTAAATGAATGGTGGGGATCAACAATCGTGTATGCTCAAGCTCAAACTTGCTCCTGCAGCACCTAAAGCAGGGTATCGGCATTTTGTTTTGTCTGACTCCAAAATGTTGGTCCCAGCTGTGCTCAGTACTAGATTCATGATGGCCGCTCTCATCCAGTTTGGCTGTGAAATTAGCGCCCGCCAAAAGCTGAAACGTCCGAAGTCGCAGAGACTTGACCTTGAAAAGTCTATCTGTGGTATGAAAAGTGGTATTGGTCACAAATCTCCTACAGCCCCAAAGTCGAGCCACAGCCATTCTTGCTGTTTGATGCATGTTTTATTATGAAAGAGGCTATGGTTGTTGAAAATATAATTAACTGTATACGCATTTTAATTTTAAAGAGCACTGAGGAATGGTGAAGTTGAGTTTGCAATATTCAAAAGCAAATCATAGTCCACAAAGAAGTGATTCTAAACAGTGATGAGGCGACTCCAATTTTACGAATGTGTGCCAATCATGTGTGGTGCAATTTTTTTGTTTGATGTAATGTGTGGAGTTTCGGGAACCAAATTTTGCAGGTGAAATCGGACACGCTTAACCTACCGATACACACCAAAAACTCCATATTGGCATGAGAGATGGCAATATCCCGCCCACGCGCCCTGGAGGGCCTCTGATAATTACGCGCCAGGGAGGGGGAGGGGGGGGGGGGCGGATTTCGCCCCCATCCCTATTATCTCGAAAACCACGCAACGTAGCGAGAATCAGAAAACGACGTTAGATATCTCGGGAATATCTCTATCGAAAGTACACCGGTCTTGTTTTAGTTCAAGTCAAAATAGAGGTTACCAGAGGTCATCAAAGGTCAGATTTTCCAGTTTTAAGACTTCGCTTCGAACACCCCCACATATCTCTGGAACTATGATAGCTAGCAGCAAACAGAAAAAAAACAATCGAAAGCTCCTAAAAAAATCAATCCACATAAGTGCGCTCAGATTTGACCTCAGGTCAAAAGTTTAGGCTCAAGAGGTCATCACATGGCAAAAAGGTTATTTTTGGGCAAAACTGTTTTCACTACTAACTTTTTACCTCATAAAGATAAAGCAATACGTTTGACGCCATCGTGTTTATCCCGTCAAGGCACTTCGAATCATATTCTTGTTGAGCAGGTTAGGTCAACTGAACAATTTGACCTCAGGTCAAGGTCAAGTGGTGACCCAAGTTGATCATGGTGCATATTGGGAGACGTGTCTCGACGACACAAACACATTGGTACCATTTTATCTTCTCTATCTTCATTATGTCGATAGTTATTGACAAAACAGTGTTGGCGTTCACAAAATTAACCTGCCCTTAGGTCACCGATATAAAAAAATCCGAGATAAACAAATTGTAGGTATCTATCATCTTATCAAATCCTGCAAGATTGAAACCGATCGGCCTAAAACTGTGACTGTGGTACTACTGCAAACGTTTTGGAGTTGGGGTCATCACGTGACCTGGTCTGGTGACCTGACTTGAGATGACCCGAGGTCTATAATTTTATATAATGTGGGAAGTACATTGCCAAACAGGATAGCGCCGTTTTTGCGCTATCCTCGAAAAGCCAGAGGAGCGGTGAGACGGATTTCGCCCCCCTCCAGGGCGCGTGTTAACCCTCACCCTACGGCCTAAATTTCTTAGAAATTGGTTGAGAAATTTGGGAAATAATGATGTTTTGATGACGTCATGTTGGTGGAAAAACGATAAATGTTTGACAAATCGTAGAAAACAGAGTTTTGAGGCAAATTGCAAACGCAATTAAGCAAAGATATCAAATGTCATTTTGGTTTTAAATGGCAGTCTCAGATTTTCGAAACTTTGGGTTTTTGACCCCCATAATGAACAAAAACTGATATTTTTGGAAAAATCACCACAAAGTCAAAATTTTCAAAGATGTAAAAAAACGGAATATATGTGAGAGAACTGAGTATGGACAATGCTCAAACCAAATTTCGAAGAAATATCTCTATTTTTGACTGAGTGATGGCTCCCTAAGTGTAAGAAATTTATGATGCCATTTTTTTAATAACTTTTTGGACTTTTGTTGACCAGATACGAATAAATAATTACCCTTTCTGTATTTCTGCGACAAACTGGTCTAGGAACATTCCTTTTTATTTACATTTATCAGTTTCTCATTTTGAGGTTTTCTGACAGAGCAAAATCGTTGTTCTGGACATGGTCGATCGAGGTCATTCACTTGACCTTGAAGGTCACTCGTTGACCCGAAACCTAAAAATTGCATACCGTTAGATTCCAAACATGATAGGCAACATGTTGGTTCTTACCGCGTTGCTCTATGTTGCTTGGTTTGGAAAGTTAATAGGGGGTCTTTTTAGGACCCCCGTAGGGCGAAGGTGAAAAAAGCTCCCGTAGTGCGAGGGCAAACATTGCCCTCGCAAACATTTATGTTATATATTCTATAAGCAAACATTTATGTTATATATTCTGATGTTTATTCCTTGAAATGAAATGTAAGACGAAGTGGGGCTCTTTGAGTAGCACTGAATACTGATGAATAATCGTCTATAAAGCATATATTTTATGGGTTTCGTTGGCATTGAAATTTAATAAAAATTCTAGAAAGTCATGTAAATTGCAAAGAAACGTTCGAAAGTTTCAGTAATCTGCTTTCAAATGAATGTCTTCACGAACATAATCGTCATGGAGTGAAAGAAGCGATGTTTTTGCCATAAATAGACCGATGTGGATCAAAATTAAGCCATATTTGAAAAGCTTACTCAATTTGCTTTCAATCTAAGCCACTGGCAACATACCCTCGGAAAGTTGTCTAATTGTCTTCTTCATATATCCATGTACAATGAAGAAAAACCCACTGAATGAAACAATTACAATGCTTGTGCAATAACTAGACCGACATGGATCAAAATTTAGCCATATTTGAAAACCTTACTCAATTTTCTTTCAATCTAAGCCACTGGCATAGTCAACACACCCTCTAAAAGTTGCTTAATTACCTTCTAACGATACCCATGACGCAATAAGGGAGCATCCATTGATGTAGTCGGTGTTCATTCGAAAGTCATCAGAAGCGTCCACCAATCAGCGACGACCAGCCCCCGTCGCTGATTGGTTGACGCTCCCATTCGGTTTGTACGCATATCGTACAAAACACTGCATTCTAGTCAGCTGACGGTGCGTGTCTGCTAACGAAGGTGACTGCGCCCCCGTGCGTGTGTGCTGTGTGGTGTTGATGATAGTGCCGGTTATGGCCTTTTGATTATTTCCCAGGAATTTCCCTGCAACATCATTTCAGCTGCTCGTTTCACCGCGCTTGCTCTCGTCAAACCGCTGAGTGTGAGTACTGATGGTCAATGCCGTTGATACTATCATGCAGACTAAATGTTATTCCGACATTGTTCACTGTTTTCTTGTGGCAACAATTTCGATTACCTTCGGTTATTTCCCACACTTTCGCTGTTTGCGCTTGAAGACGAATTTACCGCTAAAATTTCCTGTTTGTGGAATTTGTGCAGTCGTGGTTCACTCTCGCGCTTATGATTTTGTACCCGCGTCGTAAAAAATGTCACGTTCAGATAAATTGTGCTAGTCAAATAGTTCTCGGCCCGTCAATTTTCCCAGTATCAGAAATGAATTTGATAAGATCTCAATTCAAAATATATTAAATATCACTGTCGTACGGTCGGTGTAAAAATATTATTTACTGAGCTATCCCGTTAAAATAATGATCCGTGGTTCATTTGCTTGTTTTGTAAACCCAGGAAGTTACTCGTAACCCAGAAAGTTTGAAACCCAAATCAACATTTTGTCGATGAGTTTTCTTTTCGTGTGCAGAATGAATAATTTATCCATATCGTGCCCAGGTTAACGTGTATTTGTCATCAGTCGTCTGATCGCTGACAATGGGACACTTTAGTGGAGCTCGCTCATTCACATTCCGCAGTGTCTAGCTTTCTCCGTGGCGGTCAAATTTCCGTAGTATTCATGCCTCACTTGGTCTCGGAAAGCACGTCTGCGTAAATTAAATATACCTTTGTCCGTCGATCAAACGTACAGACTTTTATCATTCATTTGTTCGAAGTTCGCGCCGTTATTTAACCCTATTCCCTGCGATCGGCCAGAATTACGTTAACCCTATTTGTAACAGGGGGGGGGGATTCCGCCCCCTCATGTTTTTCGCAGATATTTCCAGAACAGCTGGGTGCAGGCCCATTAAATTTGTGGACTTTTCCTAGAATTGAGATCCGCATTTGGAGTCAAAATTTTGAGTTCTTAACCTGAACAGAGGCGGTTCCAGGGTACGGTTTTGGGAGGGTTCGGCGGCGACATTTGGCGATAATACGGAAGTGCGATCTTCACGGTTTCTTCCTAACTGCCTCAAGTATGAAGGAGTTACATCGGTTTACGGTGATTGCAACAAGTGCAAATTAGTTGATGTTAATGAAATATCATAACAATTGCATGGCAGACGCGGTTTCAGGGGCTTGAAGGGGGGGGGGGGGGTCCAGGAAGTATTCAATGCTTGGCGGGAAGCCAATAGAGCGATGTAAGGATCATTTATAGCTATCAAGATGTAAAAGATAGCTTCTCCTTCCATTATTTTCATAATTTATTACATAAAAAGTTGCAGGGGCGTGTTCAGGCACATGAAAAGGGGGGGGGGCTGGCATGGTGATGACGATATGCCACCGATTACGGCGCAATAGACGGTTAACTTATAATGATGTATACACATATGAGGCCAGGAGAGGGAATACAATACTTTTTTTGCAGAGGCGTGCTCAGGAATGGAAGAAAGGGGATCATATTATTGCAAGGAAACTAAGATGCATGGACCTACAATGACATAACATACTGAAGTTTTCGGATAAAACACGCACCACAGGGTACTCTACGAACGATTATGAGATAATAGGCGAGTCCAGGTATGGTTAAAAGGGGGTAAGCAATGTGAATTGAAGTTGTAAGTGAAATAGTCACTGTTGACTAGTTAGTATCATAATAGCGGACAAGGGCGGATTCAGGATATTTTAGGAGGGGTGGCCGCAGGCCAATTTAGGGGCGCCTTCCAAAGAAAGGGCGCCGTCACTGACCGAAAGGGCGCCGTCAATGGCCAAAAGGGCGCCGTCAATGGCCGAAAGGGCGCAGTCACTGGCCGGAAGGGCGCCGTCAATGGTCGAAAGGGCGCCGTCAATGGCCGTAAAGGCGCCGTCACTGGACGGAAGGGCGCCTCGGGTCAAAAGGACCAGGTCATGACCTGTATCACCTGATACTCGGTAAGTTACTTTCAACAGGGCGCCCAAAAGGGCGTACAAGCGGTCCATAGGGACGCTGCGTGCTCACGGGCTGTCCATCGCCGGGCACCTGGCGGCGCCCGGCGACAGACAGCCCGGGGGCGCCCTTCTGGTGGGGGGGGGGGGGGGGGCGACCGCTGCGGCCACCCCCTGGATCCGCCCCTGATAGCAGATAATATACTTATCAAAAGGTCTTGCGCCTCCCCAGTTTGGTTCTTGGATGTGCCTATGATGAAGTACAATATGAAAAACGAAACTATCTGCGATCAGTAACTTATTTATAGTGCTGGGTAGCAACATGCCTGCGGTTAATATTTTTGTCCTATTTTACCTCCCTTTTTCACTAACCTGGTACCGCCTATGGCAACAAATATGATTTATAACTGTTTTTTCTTCTTCTAATGTCACAATAACATACCATTTCATTTATATATAAAAAACATAAAAAGATAGTTTTATTCCGCATTTACTTCACCCCCATCTTGCGTGACCTGCACACGCCTATGATTTTGAATTTTCAAAAGTCATCGCCATATATTAATCTCCAATTCAATCTCTATCGATTGTTATTAGTTTTGTTAAAATCAGTTGATAAACCTGACAGCTGTGTTGGATCACATACACCACTAACATTTGTAGTTTTGCCCCCCTGTTGCCCCTATCAACAATTTTTTTTTTCTTTCGAAATGTAGATCGTGTTGACAGGGAACCAAACGACGTTTCATTTTTGAAAATCGGACGGGTAGATCTCGAGATCTCCGGGGGGGGGGGCGGAATCCGCCCCCCTGTTACAAATAGCGGTAGCCAGGAGCCTGTTAGTGTTACAATTAGGGTTAACTTGCGGGGGGAGGGGGGACAGATTCTGCCCCCCCCCCCCCGAGATCTCGAGAACCGCTCGGTCGATTTCGATGGGGAAAACGCCATTCGATTCGTCATGACAAGATCTCTGTTTTTGGACCCCGATATTTTTGTATTGTTCATAAATGGGGGGCCAGAGGGGAAAAATCCCAAAATTTTGGGTGTTTTTTGAAAGGTCATTACGGCCATGTGGCTCGACCGATGTTCATGCCCCAAACGTTTTTGAGCTTTAAATGTACTGGTCGTTAATATATCAAAAGACAAAAAAACAAGATAAAAATCATAGGCGTATTCAGGTAATGTAAAATGAGGGGGTTTTCTGAAGAAAAAAAAGTGCTGTTCGTGATTGTTTAGGACAACATGAACGTCAAATGTGGACATTATATGCTGTAATTTGTTAAATTTCATATATTGTGCATAGGCGGATCCTGGAAAAAACATGGGGGCACCATGCGCGTAACGCTTTTATCATCTTACTAATTTGAAATTGGACCTAATTTGAAGGTGGGTATCGCCTCGCATTTTTTTACCCTGAGTGCGCCGCTGCCCCCAAAATATGTACATTCCCAGTATATATGATGCATATTGCATTGAAATTGTTCCTGGCGCATTTATTGCACTGCAAACCACGAAGGAAGTATGCGCCGCAAAACTGAATTCGTAACACCCTCCCCAAAACAGGAGCCTGGAACCATCTCTGCTAGAATTTTTTCTCACAATTTTAACACAACACGCGTCATTCAATTCTGGGAAAAGTTACAAAGTTTCAGGACGCTAGGCCTAACGGTTTAGAAGCGGCAAGTGAAAAACCACCGGGAGGGGCAGAATCTGCCCCCGCAGGGAATAGGGTTAACAGAACGTTATTGAATCGCATGAAAGTAAGTTGGCTTAACCGTTAGGGACTGTGATTGTTTCGCTTAAAACAATTATATCACGACGAAGGGATAATCTCCGGTTTACTTTGGCAAACTTTGCACCAAAACATATTCTGCTTCACGTTGCGGCATATACGGACCATATATTGTGGCATACATCCATTATGAATCCAAGCATGTGACCTAGACATCAGGTCCAGGTGTACAGATTACGTGCTTAGATCATAAGAAATAGTGATTGTTGGGTGAGATATAGAGCCCTTCATTGAATGGGAATCCCCATGTAACCCATGGAACGGGATGGAAATGGGTGGAAATGGGGCAATTTGGGGAAATGTAACAGGTTGGAACGGGTTTCATGGGACCGACCACGGTGAGCTGCAGTGAGCTGCAGTGAGGGACGGTGAGCTGCGGTGAGCTGCGGTGAGCTGCAGTGAGGGACGGTGAGCTGCGGTGAGCTGCAGTGAGCTGCAGTGAGGGACGGTGAGGGACGGTGAGCTGCAGTGAGCTGCAGTGAGCTGCAGTGAGCTGCAGTGAGCTGCGGTGAGCTGCAGTGAGCTGCAGTGAGGGACGGTGAGCTTCGGTGAGCTGCAGTGAGCTTGCGGTGAGCTGCAGTGAGCTGCAGTGAGGGACGGTGAGCTGCAGTGAGGGACGGTGAGGGACGGTGAGCTGCAGTGAGCTGCAGTGAGCTGCAGTGAGCTGCAGTGAGGGACGGTGAGCTGCGGTGAGCTGCAGTGAGCTTGCGGTGAGCTGCAGTGAGCTGCAGTGAGCTGCAGTGAGCTGCAGTGAGCTGCAGTGAGGGACGGTGAGCTGCGGTGAGCTGCAGTGAGATGCAGTGAGGGACGGTGAGCTGCGGTGAGCTGCAGTGAGCTTGCGGTGAGCTGCAGTAAGCTGCAGTGAGCTGCAGTGAGCTGCAGTGAGGGACGGTGAGCTTGCGGTGAGCTGCGGTGAGCTGCAGTGAGCTGCAGTGAGCTGCAGTGAGGGACGGTGTGCTGCGGTGAGCTGCAGTGAGCTTGCGGTGAGCTGCACTTGGGGCCATGTGGGTTCGGGAGACGCGGGACTTTGGTCGACGTGACGGTGATGTTTAAATATCGAATAGTTCGAAGAACACGGAACACGGAATAATGTGTCTATGCGGTTACAATGTGTGGTATCTGGGAATTTCTGGTCGGAGGGACTGAATTTCAATGTAATTTCACCGCATTTCCAATTGACGTAAATTGCTTATCCATAGATTCTTTTAGTCATGGTGACGGATCTCACTAGAGCCCTTCATGGGACACATGTTCAGCCCCCATCCCGTTCCAGCCCATTCAGCCAGACCCAAACCCGTTCCAATCCAAATTCATAATTGATGGGGCTCCCATTCCCATCCATTCCCACCCATTTCAGCATATTTCACTTTTTGTGGTGGTAAAAAATGATATCCATGTCATTTTCTACCACCACAAAAAGTGAAATATGCTGAAATGGGTGGGAATGGATGGGAATGGGAGCCCCATCAAATATGAATTTATATTGGAACGGGTTTGGGTCTGGCTGAATGGGCTGGAACGGGATGGGGGCTGAACATGCGTCCCATGAAGGGCTCTAGTGAGATCCGTCACCATGACTAAAAGAATCTATGGATAAGCAATTTACGTCAATTGGAAATGCGGTGAAATTACATTTAAATTCAGTCCCTCCGACCAGAAATTCCCAGATACCACACATTGTAACCACATAGACACATTATTCCGTGTTCCGTGTTCTTCGAACTATTCGATATTTAAACATCACCGTCACGTCGACCAAAGTCCCGCGTCTCCCGAACCCACATGGCCCCAGGTGCAGCTCACCGCAAGCTCACTGCAGCTCACCGCAGCTCACCGTCCCTCACTGCAGCTCACTGCAGCTCACTGCAGCTCACCGCAGCTCACCGTCCCTCACTGCATCTCACTGCAGCTCACTGCAGCTCACCGTCCCTCACTGCAGCTCACTGCAGCTCACCGCAGCTCACCGTCCCTCACTGCAGCTCACTGCAGCTCACCGCAGCTCACCGCAGCTCACCGCGTTTCTCCAGTCAGCTTCCGCGCCTCGGCGAGCCGGCCGCATGACAACAATCCCGCTGGCCGACCTTTCACAGCCGAGTCGAGGCCAGCACGCCGTCTGTCGTCCTGACCCACACAACCTTGCAGCTGAAGTGTGTGGCTTCTACCGTCTGGCTCACTAATGCACCTCAATTATCCGTGACACCCTCGCTCCGTGCCGCCCCTGCCATATAACCAGTAAGGCGCCGTAGTTGACACCCTCGCTACGTGCCGCCCCTGCCATATAACCAGTAAGGCGCCGTAGTTGACACCCTCGCTCCGTGCCGCCCCTGCCATATAGCCAGTAAGGCGCCGTAGTTGGCGATCAACGAGCGAGCGCGAAGGAAATGTATGGGGAATTTCGACTCGATCGGGCAAGCATTTACTGAGATACAAAAAGGGGGCGCACGTGCGCACGTGCAGAGGCACCCACCCTTGACTTGTGGGAAAGTGGGGGCTGAGAGGTCCCTAACCCAGGGCCTATTTTAACATGTTAACTGTGGGGCAAATGCCCCCCAGTGAGCCGTTTTGCCCCCCCCCCCCCAGTCAAGAAATGTTGCCCACCCTGATTTCAGTATTTCCATGTCATTTTCGCTTGATAGGTATGCAATTAAAATAAAATATGTTTACCTGGTGATAAATGTATACAAATCCAATGAAAATGTCATGATATTCCTAAGTTTTAGTATTTCCCAGCCAAAATAAGTATCTTTACATTATTTCCGGAATATCTTGAATTTCAATATCCTTCGAACATCACCCATTGGCGGCAGAGTGGGGGGGGGGGGAGGGGGGTGTTGTTGGATCAGGAACGTCGCCACACAATTTGGAGTGGGTGGGGGCAACTGCTGAACCGATTGTGTTCAAATTTGGAGTGTCGTTAGGGATCTCTCAGCCGCCACATTCTCACAAGTCAGGGGTGGGGTGCTTCTGCACGTGCGCACGTGTGCACCACGTATTTGTATCTCAGAAACTACTTCCCTGATCGAGTTGAAATTCACCATACATTTCTTTTGCGTTCGCTCGTTCATCGCCAACTACGGCGCCTTACTGGTTCGGTAAAAACAGTATGGAAGAAAAATGACGAATGACCTCAGGGTGAATAGATTTTACATCGTGGAGGTCAAAGGATACAAATACCACATGGATCTTTGCATTGGCGGATCCAGAACGGGTGGTTGGGGGGGGGGGGGAATTCCAAAAAGTTTCACACAATTATGAAAACGCATGGGATTTGGCTTGCTTATGCATTGATAGCTGATTTAACCCGCGCCGTGCCGGGGGGGGGGGGGGGGGGGCGTTTAGACGCCCCCCCTCCCACAGGTTTTTCAAGGATAGCGGAAAAAACGGCGGCGCGCAGCGCCACCGTTTTTTAGCATAGCTGTTCAAACATCAATTGCCCACATTATGTTAAAAAGTACCTCGGTTCATCTCAGGTCAGGTCACCAGACCAAGTTACGTGACCCCAGCTCCAAAAAAGCTTGTGGTCACACAATAGCCACAGTTTTTGGCCGACAGACATCGTACTTACAGGATTTGATAAAGTCCTAGGTACCTACAATTCGTTTATCTCGGATGTTTTATATCAGTGACCTAAGGGCGGGTCAATTTCGTGACCCCCATACCCATTATAACCCATTATAAGTCAATGGGGAAATATTCAAATGCTTTCTATTCTGAGGATACGCACGACATCAGCCCAATTACTTCTAGATCATGTTATCATAGGACATTCTTGAAGAACCAGGTGCAATTTTTGTTCAGTGACCCCTACAGGGTCAGCCGAGGTCATCCGAGGTCACCAACACTTTGGTGTCAATAACTCTCGACAAAACAAAGATAAATAAGTGAAACTGCCACCAATGTGTTTGTCTCGTCGAGGCACGTCTCTCAATGTCCAGCATGACCTAATTGGGTCACCACTTGACCTTGACCTGAGGTCAAATATCTAATTTGACCTAACCTGGTCACCATGAATATGATTTTTAAGTGCCTTGACGAGACAAACACGATGACGTCAAAATTATTTCCTTATCATATTCAGGTAAAAAGTAATTTGTGAAAACTCTTTTGCTAAAAAATAGTTTTTTACATTTGATGAGCTCTGGAGCCTAAGCTATTGATCTGAGTGAAATCTGAGGGCATGTTGCGATCCTTGTCGATTGAATGTTTCAAGAGCTTTCCATTTTTTTCCCGTTTGTTCCCAGCTAGCATAGTTCCTGTGATATCTGGAGGCTTCTGGAGTGAAGTCCTAAAAATGGAATATTTGAACTTTGATGACCTCTGGTGACCTCAATATTGACCTGTTAAGAAAATGCCGAAATAACTTCAAAATGCCTTTGGACAAGCTTTCGAACGATGTTTTCGGGCTTGGTGTACGTCCCATAGGAGCCGAGTTCGAGGGGGGGGGGGGGCGTCGAAACGCCCCCCCCCCCCTATGATCTCGAAAACCACGCAACGTAACAAACAAAAAACGGTGTTAGATAGGTCGAGACAAGCTCTATGGAGAGTATATCGGTATTATTTTAGGTCAGGTCAATATTGAGGTCACCAGAGGTGATCAAAGGTCAGATTTTACAGTTTTAGGGCTTCGCTCCAGAAATCCCCATATATCACATGAACTATGATAGCTAGGAACAAACGAAAAAGTAATGGAAAGCTCTTGAAAAATTCAATCGACAGGGTGTCCTCAGATTTTAGCTCAGGTCAATAGTTTAGGCTCCAGAGGTCATCAAATGTCAAAAATGTTATTTTTTTGGCAAAACTGTTTTTCACAAATAACTTTTTACCTAAGAAAGATAAAGCATTACGTTTGACGCCATCATGTTAGTCTCGTCAAGGCGCTTTGAATCATGTTAATGTTGACTAGGTTAGGTCAACTGAGAAATTTGATCACAGGTCAAGGTCAAGTGGTGACCCAATTAGATCATGTTGCATATTGGGGGGCGTGTCTCGACGAGACAAACACATTGGTACCGTTTTCACTTCTCTATCGTCATTATGTTTATAGTTATTGACAAAACAGTGTTGGCGGTCACGAAATTGACCTGACCTTAGGTCACCGATATATACAGAAATCAGAGATAACAAATTGTAGGTATCTATCATCTTGTCAAATCCCGCAAGATTGAAACTGATCGGCCTAAAACTGTGGCTGCGGTACTACCGCAAACGTTTTGGAGGTGGGGTCATCACCTGGCCAGATCTGGTGACCTGACCTGAGATGATCCGAGATCAAGAATTTGACATAATGCGGGTAGTTCATTTCCGAACAGGTATGCAAAAAGCGGCGGCGTGCAGCGCCGCCATTTTTGCGCTATCTGCGAAAAACCGGATGGGTGGGTGGATTTCGCCCCCCCCCCCTCCCTCCCCGTCCAGGGCGCGTGTTAAAGCTAACTTTCCTTAGTAAAAGTTGCTGAGATTTTCTTCTATATCAGGACATGTGTCAATCTTGCGCCGATTTCAGGCGGTTTGGGGGCGGGGGCAATTGCCCATTTTGCCCAACCCTAGATCCGCCACTGGATATTTGTATTTTGAAAAAGATGAGGGACTCTGGGGAAAATTGGGCAAATTTGGCCATTTCCTGTGGATTTATATGCATTTTCATGCTTCCCCAATGACTTATAATTGGGAAGTCACAAAATAGTTGTAGGTATCCTGTAGTATGTAGGTAATAGTTGTAGGCATCCTAGGTCACCGATATAAAAATTATCCGAAATAGCAGAATTGTAGGTGTTTGTAACCTGCTTAAAGGAAATAGTTCACCTTCAGCATTAGTTTTAAACTGAGATAGCAGTTGTGTAGCCTGTGTTGGGAAACCCCTATCTGCAAGTTTTCCTGACTGAAAAGACTCTCCAGCCGAATATATTTGATTTTTTGGCAAAGGAATGCGGTGCTGGGTAAATAATGTTGTACTGGTTATCGCCCGGGCAGAGGCTATACCATCAGCCAATCAGCTTGCACCTGGTGCTAGCGAGCGAACGCCGGCCGCCGGTTGGCACATCTCCAATGCGAGTCTATCTTTACGCGACTACTTTCGAATCTGATTGGCTGAACCATTTTGTACATTCGCGTGACGTCAGGACTCTGACTCAGAGAGTATGCAAATAGTTTTGATAAACAATTAAAATTTACGGCCTTCTGTCCTGTATCGGCGCGATATAAGGCCATCTTTGACAATATCAAAAGAAATTGTATTAACAAATATAATCAAATCGTGTTGGGTAAAAAAAATTCCAAGGTGAACTATTCCCTTTAAATTCTGTGAGTATTCAACTGATCGGTCAAACAATGTGCTACGGCGGCACGACCTCACATTTTTTTTGGAGGTGGGATCACTAGACTTGACTTAGTGACGTGACCTGAGGAGACCCGAGGTAAACAAATTAACAGGATTTTGGCAATTGATAGGCAAGCAGTTGTATCAAAAATGGCGGCGCGAAATGGCGTCGTTTTCCGCTATTTACAAAACAAATATAAGGGGGATGGCATCCGTCCCCACTGGCGGATCCAGGGGCGGACATCAGGGGCAACCCCCCCCCCACACACACAAGAATCTGGGGGGGGGGGGGGGGGAGGGACATGCAATACAAGTATTCCCCCCCCCCCCTCTTGCGCGTTCCCTGCACTGACCGTGAAAAACAATGATCTTAGGAGAAAACTTCATGAAAACAGAAGTTTTTTCTTTTCTCAAGTGATTGAATTTGAAGTTTGTATATATCCCTTGCTTTCAATGATAGACAAAACAGCACACCTGATGCAATTCATGCAGCCCCGGTGACACGCGCCCCGCTGGGAGGGGGGAGAATGTGCCTCCTCCCGTATTTTCTCAATAACTTTAAAACTGTGATAGATATCAACGTGAAACTTGCAGTACCTTATACTGCATCAATTATAAGTCTTCTCACTAATTTTCAATTAAATTTATTTAGTATTTTGGGAGATAATAACGTTTTAATGACGTTATCTCATGACATTTTTGGTGCGAAAAAAAAAAATGTTGGGAAAATCGTAAACTTAGAGTTTCAAAGCAAATTGGAAATAAAAAACGTCAAAAGAAAGGAAATTACATTTTCTTCCAAATGGCTGTCTCGGATTTGTGATTCTTTGTTTTTTTACCCCCCCAATTTTTTTTTCTCGGAAAAATGTCCACAAAATATTTTTTTTGTGAATTAGAAAAGTGAATTTCTTAAGCTCGAATACCAAATTCAAGTGACTGGCCCCAATCCGCGGAGGAAAAAAACTGGGGTACCTTTTGCCACAAAAAGGTGCCCCTAAAAATGGGATACCTTTTTGCCCCCCAGTGGGTTTCCCTTAAAATAGGCCCTGCCCTAACCACACATTAAATTTGAACACAATCGGCCCAGCCGTTCTTGAGATAAAGAATAGGTGTGTGCACGTGCGCACGTGCAAAGACTGAGAGGGGGTCCCTAACTCAGACCCCACCCCTGACTTGTGGAAAGGCCGCGGCTAAGAGCTCCCTAACCACGCGCCAAATTCGATCACAATCGGCTCAACAGTTCCTAAGATATAAAATAGGGGTGCCTCTGCACGTGCGCACATGCAGAGGCACCCCACACATGAGGTGTGGGAAACTGGCGGACGAAAGGTCCCTAACCACACACCAAATTTGTACACAATCGACTCAGCCGTTCCTGAGATATAGAATAGGAGTGTGCACGTGCGCACGTGCAGAGGAACCCCACCCCTGACTTGTGGGAAAGTGGCGGCTGAGAGGTCCCTAACAACACACCAAATTTGCACATAATCGGCTCAGCTGTTGCAGAGTTTTTGCGAGAAAACACTTTCAACACCCCTCACGCGGCACGCGCCACGCGCAGTGGTAATTGCCCACATGAGTCAGAACCGGTCTCAAACAGGGTAAATTGGATGGGGCTGCTCAGCAAAGAAGTTCTCTTGTCAATTGGACGTGTGGTTGCAGATATATGAGCTTCTCAAAAGCGTCGCCGCGGGCCGGGCCGGGCCGGGTCGGGCCGCTCATAATCAGATTTTCCCCATATACAGTGGCGTCGCCGATCATTTTTGAGGGGGGGGGGGGGGGGGGGGGTCGGCTTAAATGACGATAAAAATGCACCCCCATTTTTTGCGTGTATTAAGTCTTTGCATATTTTTTATGTGGATTTTCATGTTATAGTAGATACTTGTTATTTAGCGCCGTCAAGCGGCGCGATTTTTTACGGGTTTTCCTGATAAAACCCAGAAGTATAGGCGGTGGGCCATGTATAGGATAAGAAGTTAAAATGCTATAAATTCAATTCAGCGTTACGAGGAACCGAATATGATGACGATGGCTTCATTATGATGATGGTCACTGATGTGACGCCGCGAAGCGGAGTGAAAATTTTAATTTTAGGGCGTGGAAAACGAAATTTTAATTTTGGAACCAGACCGTGAGTGGAGCCAAGCCTCAGGTAACCGCTTTTCCTGGTTACACATCTCGGTATGATTAAAAATATTGAAATGAATGTAGTTTTTCATTTACATTTCCTCGGATAGTAAATCACGATGACCGATGGCAGTCACTGCTTAATAGTACATATGATAATATTAACTGTATACATATGAACCAAACTGTAACAAGCAACTAGTAAAAGTGCAAATGGTTTGAAAGCAGCAAGGGGCAGTACAACTTTTCCGCGCATAAATGGTCCCTGTGGATCTGGAGGAGCCTGGTGGGAGATGGCCTTGGGAGATGGTCCTGGCCTGGTTCTCACTCTTAGCTCTTCGGTCCAGCAAGCTGGGCACCGCTGGAGCAGCTTCCGGGTGCCGATGTCCGCGTCTTTGCGTTCGCGTCGTCTTTTTCGGAACTCGGCAGACTAGCTAAACATGTAGCCCGCTTGAAAATTAATATCTTATGAAGGGAGCCTGGTACTGACCTGTAATATTTTATG
Source organism: Chirona hameri (assembly GCA_036785665.1). Lineage (NCBI taxonomy): Eukaryota > Metazoa > Arthropoda > Thecostraca > Balanomorpha > Balanidae > Chirona > Chirona hameri. Next base: position 29,132 of record JAXIVJ010005615.1, read on the forward strand.
AGGGCCCTGGTGGAATTTATTTTCCCATTTTCCAAATTTGTATAAGCAATTGCGAAACATGTGTCATGCCGCGAGGCGCCGCGAAATTTCCACTTTTTGACTGTGGATAGCTGAACTTTGACTGCTGCAAAGGCAATTTTTACGATAAATTGTTAACTTCCCACGCAAAAAGTGGTGTGTGTGTGTGTGGGGGGGGGGGGGGGGATCAACCACCCCTCCTTCTGAGAGTGGAGTGTCGGGGGGGACCGTCCCCCCGACCCTCCCGTCGGCGACACCCCTGCATGTTACGGATGAAATTGCCTTTGTTTTCCTTTCGGAGCAGCGGCGTGTCGAAGGGAAAAGGAAGGAAATTGCATCCGTTACTGAATGAGCCCATTTCCACGTCACAGGGGTCCTTTCAGATCCTATTCAGTTGAGGGGTCTTCAGCCCCCTTCCCCTCCCCCCCCCCCAATTGGCTTCAGCCATCCCAACTTGGACGAGAAAGTGGGTCAAATGCGGGGAGAAATCTGTATTTTGGTGGATTTTGATGGTACTTTAAGCGATTTTCCCAGCTCAGCCCACCCCCAAACCTTTTCTGGAGAATCTACGCCCCTGCCACGCCGTATTTTTTCATATTCCAATCTTGATTTTAATAGGAATTACATGCAAACTAAAATCAGCTTCCCCATAACAAGTGTGTTTGGGGGGTGGGTAGTCCGCCATAAAAAGTGTGTGTGTGTGTGTGGGGGGGGGGGGGGGGGGGTCAACCTCCCCGGTTTTCAAAAGTGGGGTTTTCGCGACCTCCCCGTCAGACACCCCTGTCCATATCCCCGCACTGCTGGGGGGGGGGGGGTTGGGGGTTGATTTCCGCCCCCCCCCCCCCCTCAGGTTTTTCAAAGATAGCGAAACCCGGCGGCGCGCAGCGCCGCCGGGTTTTCGCACACCTGTCAGGACATCCATTGCGCACACTTTGAAAAAAAATACCCTCGGGTCATCTCAGGTCAGGTCACCAGACCAGGTCAAGTGACCCCACCTCCAAAAATGTTTGCAGTTGTGCCAAAGCCAGAGTTTTTCCCCGATAAGTTTGAAACTTACAGGATGTCATGAGGGCATAAGTACTTACAATTCGTTTATCTCGGAATTGTATATCGGTGACCTAAGGTCAGGTCAATTTCGTAACCTCCCCATAATAAGTCAATGGGGAAATATACAAATGCTAAGGATATGCATGATATTAGTCCAATTACTTCTGGATCATGTTATTATAGGATATTATTGATGATCCAAGTGTAGGTTTTGTTCAGTGACCCCTATTGGGTCATTTGAGGTCATGCGAGGTCACCATCACTTTTTTTGTCAATAACTCCCGGCATAATTAAGATAGAGGAGTGAAACAGACATCAATGTGTTTGTCTCGTCGAGACAAGTCTGCCCATATACATGCCCTACTTGGGTCACCACTTGACCTTGACCTGAGGTCAAATTTTTAAGTTAACTTAACAAGGTCACCATGTATATTATTCCAAGCGCCTTGACAAGATAAACACAATGGCGTTAACAGTTTTCCGTTATCTTTATTACATACAAAGTTAATAGCGAAAAACGATGTAGCAAAAAAAACGTATTTTGTCCCCTTTTTTGACCTCTGGAGCCTCAAATATTGACCTGAGATCAAATTTGAAGACACCTTAGCGATTGCAAATTTCACTGGCTGGCGTTTTATTTTTTCGGTTTGTTTCTAACTAGCATAGTTTCTGAGATATATGGGAATTTCTGGAGCGATGGCCTAAAACAGGAAAAAAATTGGAAAATTTGACCTTTGATAACCTCTGGTGACCTCAACTTTGACCTGACCTAAAACAATACTGAAATACTTTCAATATAACATGTATCAAGCTATGAAATGCCGTTTTCTGATTCTCGCTACGTAGCGTAGTTTTCGAGATCTCAGGGGGGGGGGGGGGGGCGGAAATCAACCCCCCCTGCAGTTCGTGTTCGGCGCAAAGCCCCTGCAGTGCGCGGGATAAGGCCACGGAAAGACGAACGAGTGCTTCGCGCTCGCTCGTAATGACCTGATCTCTTCACCGGTCCCAATCTTAGCCCCAAACGGATATGAGGAAAGCACGCTGTTCTTCCGTCAACAGGGTATATATAGTACCCAAAATTTTGACAACAAAGTTTATAATTTAAACTCTATAAATACTCTATGAATGCGGGGTAGACCTTACAGTACACCCACCCTGGTGATGGAGAACCGTTTACCGTCGAGCTAATGCCGGGAAAACTGTAGGACTTTGGTAAAAAATGGCCAGAATCTCTAAATAGGTACGGGCTATAATGGGGAGTAAAGATGAGGCAAACCAGACGCGGTGAATAGCTTTCACTCATCCCCGGCCATGATGATGCCAATTAAATACCGACGGGATCCCAAAATAATCACCACGGCTGGTAATGACTCACGGCAACCATAAATCGATCCCATGCAAATCCTTTCACTGGGCATGATGTATGTAGCACAAAAATGTGCAATGCTGCTATGATTAACCGGCTTGCGCAAATGCTTTAAATTGATTACTCGAACTGTGTTGTGAAATAACATTGTACCCAGGGCTGCGGTGTCGACAGCATTTTAGCAGCTCCGACTCTGACTCCGACTCCGACCTGAACAAATCGACTCCGACTCCGACTCCGACTCCGACTCCGACCCCGACTCCAAGTCCAACTCCGGCCTATATCCGTTATCCAACCGCATGCTAGAAAGCAATATCTGCAATCCCATCTATTTTGTGTTTGTCTTTATTCTAGACAGTATGGAGAACAATGCTACGACGCCCGAGCACGGGCGCATCGTGCCGGCCGCGCGTCCAGCCCAGTCGCGCTCGCCTGCAGGCGGCGGAACCCGCGAAACAGGCACCGAGCGGCGAGCGCAGCCAGCCGCCGCCAGCCCAGCTCGCAGCAGATGGGCTTCAGCCCCAGCTCGTTCCAGCTCATCTTCACTGGAGCCGCTGCTGCTCCCACTGGAGCCGCTGTCTTACAGTTGGCCAGTCAGTGCGCCGCTCTCCGCCGCATCGCTTCCGGCAACCAAGTTTACCAGTCAGGGTTGTGAATTTCCAAAGAGCATTGGGAGTGCTGAAGGGCGGATGTAAGGGGCCATCGTGCCATGCCCCTAAACGACTGAAATCGACCGAAAATTAACATTTTTCTCTCTATGATTTTTAAGAAAATCTAAGCAACCTTTAAAAAGTCAAGTTTGCTTTAAACATAGTTAAATGCACAAGCGAGCTAGATCGTTTGTGGTCGTGCCACAGCCCCTGGCCAGAGTTTGGCTAAACACTTCAAAACTCACAGAACGTAATCAAGCCAACAACCCTGCTATCTCGGATTTGTTTTATATTGGTGTGATAAAGTCAGGTCAGTATCGTGACTTTCCCATTATAAATCAACGAGAAAATATACATATGTTTTCGTATCAGAGGATACGCATTAGATCAAAATAATTACTTTAAGATTATGTTATTATAGCTCATTCTTGATGACCCAAGAACAATTATTGCTCAGTGGCCCCTACAAGATCGAGTGAGGCAGGCCTATTTTAACATGTTAACTGGGGGGGGGGGGGCAAATGCCCCCCCCCCCCCCCAGTGAGCCGTTTTGCCCCCCCAGTCAAGAAATGTTGCCCACCCTGATTTCAGTATTTCCTTGTCATTTTTCGCTTGATAGGTTTTCAATTAAAATAAAATATGTTTACCTGGTGATAAATGTATACAAATCCAATGCAAATGTCATGATATTCCTAAGTTTTAGTATTTCCCAGCCAAAATAAGTATCTTTACATTATTTCCGGAATATCTTGAATTTCAATATCCTTTGAACATCACCCATTGGCGGCAGAGTGGGGGAGAAGGGGGTGTTGTTGGATCAGGAACGTCGCCACACAATTTGGAGTGGGTGGGGGCAACTGCTGAGCCGATTGTGTTCAAATTTGGAGTGTGGTTAGGGATCTCTCAGCGGCCACATTCTCACAAGTCAGGGGTGGGGTGCTTCTGCACGTGCGCACGTGTGGACCACGTATTTGTATCTCATAAACTACTTCCCTGATCCAGTTGAAATTCACCATACATTTCCTTTGCGTTCGCTCGTTCATCGCCAACTACGGCGCCTTACTGGTTCGGTAAAAACAGTTATGGAAGAAAAATGACGAACGACCTCAGGGTGAATAGATTTTACATCGTGGAGGTCACAGGATACAAATACCACATGGATCTTCCAATTCCAGCATTGGCGGATCCAGAACGGGTGGTTGGGGGGGGGGGGGGAATTCCAAAAAGTGTAACACAATTATGAAAACGCATCGGATTTGGCTTGCTTGCTTTTCATTGATAGCTGATTTAACCCGCGCCGTGCCGGGGGGGGGGGGGGCGTTTAGACGCCCCCCCCCTCCCACAGGTTTTTCAAGGATAGCGGAAAAACGGCGGCGCGCAGCGCCACCGTTTTTAGCATAGCTGTCCAAACATCAATTGTCCACATTATGTTACAAAATACCTCGGTTCATCTCAGGTCAGGTCACCAGACCAAAAAACTTGTGGTCACACCATAGTCACAGTTTTTGGCCGATAGACATCGTACTTACAGGATTTTATAAAGTCCTAGGTACCTACAATTCGTTTATCTCGGATGTCTGATATCAGTGACCTAAGGTCGGGTCAATTTCGTGACCTACCCATTATAAGTCTATGGGGAAATATTAAAATGCTTCCTATTCTGAGGATACGCACGATATCAGCCCAATTCCTTCTAGATCATGTTATCATAGGACATTCTTGAAGACCCAGGTGCAATTTTCGTTCAGTGACCCCTACAGGGTCAGCCGAAGTCATCCGAGGTCACCAACACTTTTGTGTCAATAACTCTCGACAAAACAAAGATATATAAGTGAAACTGCCACCAATGTGTTTGTCTAGTCGAGGCACGTCTCCCAATATCCAGCATGACCTAATTGGGGTCACCACTTGACCTTGATCTGAGGTCAAATATATAAGTTGACCTAACCTGGTCACCATGAATATGATTCGAAGTGCCTTGACGAGACAAACACGATGACGTCAAAATTATTTCCTCATCATATTCAGGTAAAAAATAATTTGTGAAAACTCTTTTGCTAAAAAATAGTTTTTTTTTAACATTTGATGAGCTCTGGAGCCTAAGCTATTGATCTAAGCTGAAATCCGAGGACACGTGGCGATCAGTGTCGATTGAATGTTTCAAGAGCTTTCCATTGTTTTTGTTTTTCGTTTGTTCCTAGCTAGCATAGTTCCTGTGATATCTGGAGGTTTCTGGAGTGAAGTCCTAAAAATGGAAAATTTGAACTTCGATGACCTCTGGTGACCTAAATATCGACCTGTTAAGAAAATGCCGAAATAGCTTCAAAATGTTTTTGGACAAGTTTTCGAACGATGTTTTCGGGCTTGGTGTACGTCCCATAGGAGCCGAGTTCGAGGGGGGGGCGTCGAAACGTCCCCCCCCCCCTATGATCTCGAAAACCACGCAACGTAACAAGCAAAAAATGGTGTTAGATAGGTCGACACAAGCTCTATGGAAAGTATATCGGTATTTTTTTTTAGGTCAGGTCAATATTGAGGTCACCAGAGGTGATCGAAGGTCAGATTTGACAGTTTTAGGACTTCACTCCAGAAATCCCCAGATATCACATGAACTATGATAGCTAGGAACAAACGGAAAAGTAATGGAAAGCTCTTGAAAAATTCAATCGACAGGGTGTCCTCAGATTCTAGCTCCGGTCAATAGTTTAAGCTCAGAGGTCATCAAATGTCAAAAATGTTATTTTTTTGGCAAAACTGTTTTTTCCAAAATAACCTTTTACCTAATAAAGATAAAGCATTACGTTTGACGCCATCATGTTTGTCTCGTCAAGGCGCTTTGAATCATGTTGATGTTGACTAGGTTAGGTCAACTGAAAAATTTGATTACAGGTCAAGGTCAAGTGGTGACCCAATTATATCATGTTGCATATTGGGGGACGTGTCTCGACGAGACAAACACATTGGTACCGTTTTCACTTCTCTATCGTCATTATGTCGATAGTTATTGACAAAACAGTGTTGGTGGAAACGAAATTGACCTGACCTTAGGTCATCGATATAAACAAAAATCCGAGATAACCAAATTGTAGGTATCTATCATCTTATCAAATCCTGCTAGATTGAAACCGATCGGCCTAAAACTGTGGCTGCGGTACTACCGCAAACGTTTTGGAGGTGGGGTCATCACCTGACCAGGTCTGGTGACCTGACCTGAGATGATCCGAGATCAAGAATTTGACATAATGCGGGTAGTTCATTTCCGAACAGGTATGCAAAGAGCGGCGGCGTGCAGCGCCGCCATTTTTGCGCTATCTGCGAAAAACCGGATGGGTGGGTGGATTTCGCCCCCGCCCCCCCCCCCCCCTCCCTCCCCGTCCAGGGCGCGTGTTAAAGCTAACTTTCCTTAGTAAAAGTTGCTGAGATTTTCTTCTATATCAGGACATGTGTCAATCTTGCGCCGATTTCAGGCGGTTTGGGGGGGGGGGGCAATTGCCCATTTTGCCCAACCCTAGATCCGCCACTGGATCTTTGTATTTTGCAAAAGATGCGGGACTGTGGAGGAAATTGGGCAAATTTGGCCATTTCCTGTGGATGTATATGCATTTTCATGTTTCCCCAATGACTTATAATTGGGAAGTCACAAAATAGACTTCACCTTAGGTCACCGATATACAAATCATCCGAAATAGCAGAATTGTAGGTGTTTGTAACCTGCTTAAATCCTGTGAGTATTCAACTGATCGGTCAAACAATGTGCTACGGCGGCATGACCTCACATTTTTGGAGGTGGGACCACTAGACTTGACTTAGTGACGTGACCTGAGGAGACCCGAGGTAAACAAATTAACAGGATTTTGGCAATTGATAGGCAAGCAGTTGTATCAAAAATGGCGGCGCGAAATGGCGTCGTTTTCCGCTATTTCCAAAACAAATCTAAGGGGGATGGCATCCGCCCCCACTGGCGGATCCAGGGGCGGACATCAGGGGCAAACCCCCCCCCCCCACACACACACACAAGAATCGGGGGGGGGGGGGGGCATGCAATACAAGTATTCCCCTCCTTCCTGCGCGTTCCCTGCACTGACCGTGAAAAACAATGATCTTAGGAGAAAACTTCATGAAAACGGAAGTTTTTTTCTTTTCTCAAGTGATTGAATTTGAAGTTTGTATATATCCCTTGCTTTCAATGATAGACAAAACAGCACACCTGATGCAATTCATGCAGCCCCGGTGACACGCGCCCCGCTGGGAGGGGGGAAGAATTTGCCCCTCCCGTATTTTCTCAATAACTTTAAAACTGTGATAGATATCAACGTGAAACTTGCAGTACCTTATACTGCCCCAATTATAAGTCTTCTCACTAAATTTCAATGAAATTTATGTAGTATTTTGGGAGATAATAACGTTTTAATGACGTCATGTCATGCCATTTTGGGTGGAAAAACAATAAATGTTGGGAAAATCGTAAAAATCGAGTTTCAAAGCAAATTGCAAATAAAAAACGTCAAAAGAAAGGAAATTACATTTTCTTCCAAATGGCTGTCTCGGATTTGTGTTTTTTGGGGGGTTTTGACCCCCCCAATTTTTTTTCTCGGAAAAATGTCCACAAAATCAATTCTTGTGAATTCGAAAAGTGAATTTCTGAAGCTCGAATACCAAAATCAAGTGACTGGCCCAAATCCGCGGAGGAAAAAAATGGGGATACCTTTTTGCCCCCCCCCCCCAGTGGGTTTCCCTTAAAATAGGCCCTGGAGTGAGGTAATCTGAGGTGACCAGCACTTCTTTGCCAACAACTCTTGATAGCATACAATTAAGATAAGAACGTGAGACCGGCACCACTGTGTATGTCTCGTCGCGACGCGTCCGACATTGCGCAGCACGACATACCTGGTTCACCACATGACCTTGAATTACCTTGATCTGAGGTCAAATTTTGAAGTTGACGTAGGTAACCTGGTCACCATGGTATGATTCGAATTTCCTTGACGAAACGAGCACAATGACGTTAAAATGGGCGTCGTGTGACCATAAGAGTCGGTGCGTCCAAAACCCCAATTATCATCAGATGACGTTAAAATTATTGCCCTATCTTCATCAGGCGGAAATCTACCGCTAGATGAGTAAACTATAGGTTTCATTTTCCACTAATTTTTTCTCTCGAAAGAGGTGTAAAGTTAATGTCCCTAGGCCGACAATTATTCTACCGACGAAAGTAATCGCCAATTGCCAAAAAGTCGACTCCGACTCCGTCGGTCGGAGTCGGAGTCGGTAATTTTTTCGGAGTCTGTTAGCGTCGGAGTCGGTAATATTTTAGAGACTCCGACTCCGACTCCGACTCCGGCCAAAACTGCAGACTCCGACCGAGTCCGACTACGACTCTGACTTCGCTGCCCTGAATTTGTACCTATTGTTTGTTGTGTTCTAAATTGAATGTGTGGTTTCTTTTGAGTCTGTGATACGTAAATATGAGGTATGACTATCTTTAAAGGGACTGTCCCACCTTCACATTATATTTGAGTTGAGATAGCCATGTTGTTAGATTTGCATTGAAATAAAGTAAGGTAGCAGTTAATACAACCACATAGGTCTAATCGAAAAGAAATTCGAGCTTGGTCTTGACAATTGTAACGAATAAACCCTACGTGTATTTGAATACGGGTCTAAAGCCGATGACGTCTCTCTTTGCCAAATGGTGATGGAAGTCGACTTGTTTTAAGGTGAACCTTGGAGATATTTGCTACGTTTCAATGGTTTGGTAATTTGTTTGTTTTGTATTCAAAGCGCCAGAATTGTCTCGAAATAATTGTGCCATAATTTGTTACCGTAAAGGATTTCTGTGTAGCTCTATAGAGCTCAATATGAAATCAACCCAAATATTAAAACTTAACTTTTATGAATTTGAGCACTGTTTGCCAGAAACAAATCTCATAATCGTGTTCGGCAGCAATTACTTCATATTTTGCACCACAAGCGGCGTACATTTGACAACTTTTGGGAAGGTGGGACAGTCGCTTTAATAAGAGCGTGCGAGTGTCTGGTCGCCTGGTGTCTGGTTCGCAGGAGAAAGCGACTTGCCGACCACCGTTAGCCGCTCTGGTGCGCGCGGCGTCGGCCCGGCAGGACATTGATAAAGTACTATGGGCAGGACAGCAGCCGGCGGCCGGGCCGGCCGCCGTCAACCACTACCACCAGAGGCGCCACCTGCGGGCGCGGCGCCAGCAAAGCTGACAGGCAGCGCAACGCCCTCTCGACGGAACCAGCCGTTCAGCGCCGCCGCGCCATCTGCCGGCAGCACCGGGAAGCTGGCCCAGCCGCGAAGGCTACAACTACCAGCCCCATCCCCATCGACGCAGCGCTATCCCGAGCCGTCACTACTCCTGACCGCCACCGGCAACCGAGCACTGCAGAGCTCGGGCGCACCGGAAGCGGCCAGCAACCACCACCGAGGTGGCCTCGGCATCTGCCGGGCTAGTACATCAGGTGCGCATCAAGATGGAGGCCCGCGACGGCACGCCTAGACAATGCGCGCGACGACGCGCGACGATGGAGGCGAACGAGGCGGAGGTGCGCTCAGGCGCGCCACGAAGAAGGCGAGCTCAGGCGCACCTGCGACGCGCAAACGCGCGCCACGAAGGACGCGCGTACACAGGCGCGCACAGACGCGCATAAGCGCGCACAGACGCGCATAGGCGCGCATAGGCGCGCATAGACGCGCATAGGCGCGCACAGACGCGCACAGACGCGCATAGGCGCGCACAGACGCGCACAGACGCGCATAGGCGCGCCACGATGGCGGCGGAGTAGGCAGAGGTGCGCTCAGGCGCGCCACAAAGCAAGCTAGTTCAGGCGCGCCTGCAGCGCGCAACGGCGAGCCACAGAGGACGCGCGCTCACAGGCGCAATGGAGCGTGACGACGCGTCACGACGGGGATCGGGGTCAGCTCCATGGCAAATTGTGTAACATTCTGTATCATGGTTTTGTGTATCATTGTGTGTGTATTATTACCGGTTAAATTTGCGCGTAGGTACTGATTAGATTCCATTTCAACTTTATATACAGACCCCTCACCCCTGAAGTAGGGGGATTTATTCTTCCCGGCGGAGTGAGGAGAATTTATGTAAATACGTCGCCCGGTTAGGTGGCCTCCCGGTGCGGCCGCCGATAGAACAAGGTCTGGGTAAAATACAATATAGGTCACCCCGTTCTCGGGCGGCCGTCGCCGGGCGGTGGTTGGACCAGACTCAGAGCGTCACCTATAGAGATGCTCGTACTAGCCGTCTGCCAAGGTTTCCGCCGAGAGAGCGTTGAAATACTGACGCGCCCGGTTTCTCGGGGCAGTCCGTGTACAGTGCTGATCGGGCTCGCGCGGTCCGGCGGGCGGATCCCTCCGTGGCGGGAAACCGCAGACGGCGGGCTCTGCAAGCTGGGCTGCGGGTGACAGGTCAGTTCTGGGCTCAGCGCTTTCTCAGTAGGCAGACGGCGGGCTCTGCAAGCTGGGCTGCGGGTGACAGGTCAGTACCAGGCTCAGCGCTTTCTCAGTAGGCAGACGGCGGGTTCTGCAAGCCGGGCTGCGGGTGACAGGTCAGTACTGGGCTCAGCGCTTTCTCAGTAGGCAGACGGCGGGCTCTGCAAGCTGGGCTGCGGGTGACAGGTCAGTACCAGGCTCAGCGCTTTCTCAGTAGGCAGACGGCGGGTTCTGCAAGCCGGGCTGCGGGTGACAGGTCAGTACTGGGCTCAGCGCTTTCTCAGTAGGCAGACGGCGGGTTCTGCAAGCCGGGCTGCGGGTGACAGGTCAGTTCTGGGCTCAGCGCTTTCTCAGTAGGCAGACGGCGGGTTCTGCAAGCTGGGCTGCGGGTGACAGGTCAGTACCAGGCTCAGCGCTTTCTCAGTAGGCAGACGGCGGGCTCTGCAAGCTGGGCTGCGGGTGACAGGTCAGTACTGGGCTCAGCGCTTTCTCAGTAGGCAGACGGCGGGCTCTGCAAGCTGGGCTGCAGGTGACAGGTCAGTACTGGGCTCAGCGCTTTCTCAGTATAGGTCCCGCCACCATCAGATAGGGGGAATTTTCCCGCTCTTCCAATCTCCAGATAGGTATTGGGATTTAACTTAACTTCTTATACGCCGGGTTCGGTTAGGGTAGTTAGGGTATTTTGCCGCGGAAGGGAAACGAAGTTAGTCGCGCGTGTTTAAAATGGCAGCTGGTGTTTGTTTGTGTTGATATGGAAAATATCAATGAGCAGATCCCCGTAGATCTTTTGACACGGATTGACGGGAGATGTGACTTTTGAGCAGAGCACTTTTTTTGATCGGAGCAGTCACTGTCTCAGTATTGCTGCTAATATTGGTGGGTCTAAAGACCCTCCCAATATGCCCTTCGGCACGCTACCGAAGGGCATAGGGTGTGTACCGAAGGGTGTGTTCATAAGGCGCAGCATACTACCACTGAACCCACCATCTGGTCCGGAAGCCTTGCAATGTGGCAGGTTGCATGGCGACCGTGCTGAACCCACCGTAACGCTGGTCACGGCTATACATGGCAGTGATTGACGTCGGTGGGCTCCGCCCTCTAAAACACCCCACAGGATGGATGATAAGGTTGAATGATCAATTGATCCTCACAGGACGGGGGTACCGACTTCATCACAGGACGGGATGACTGACTGTTCCTCACAGGACGGGAGGACCGACTGTTCCTCACAGGACGGGACGACCGACTGTTCCTCACAGGACGGGAGGGTGGACTGTTCCTCACAGGACGGGAGGACCGACTGTTCCTCACAGGACGGGAGGATCGACTGTTCCTCACAGGACGGGAGGACCGACTACTCCTCACAGGACGGGAGGATGGACTGTTCCTCACAGGACGGGAGTACCGACTTCCTCACAGGACGGGAGGATCGACTGTTCCTCACAGGACGGGAGGATGGACTGTCCTCACAGGACAGGACGACCGACTGTTCCTCACAGGACGGGAGGGTGGACTGTTCCTCACAGGACGGGAGGACCGACTGTTCCTCACAGGACGGGAGAATCGACTGTTCCTCACAGGACGGGAGGACCGACTACTCCTCACAGGACGGGAGGATGGACTGTTCCTCACAGGACGGGAGTACCGACTTCCTCACAGGACGGGAGGATCGACTGTTCCTCACAGGACGGGAGGATGGACTGTCCTCACAGGACGGGAGGACCGACTGTTCCTCACAGGACAGGAGGATCGACTGTTCCTCACAGGACGGGGTGACTGACTGTTCCTCACAGAACTGGAGGACAGACTGTTCCTCACAGGACGGGAGGACCGGATGTTCCTCACAGGACGGGAGGATCGACTGTTCCTCACAGAACGGGAGGATATACTGTCCTCACAGTACGGGAGGACCGACTGTCCTCACATGACGGGATGACTGACTGTTCCTCACAGGACGGGAGGATCGACTGTTCCTCACAGAACGGGAGGATGGACTGTCCTCACAGTACGGGAGGACCGACTGTCCTCACAGGACGGGAGGATGGACTGTCCTCACAGGACCGTCTGTTCCTCACAGGATGGGAGGACCGACTGTTCCTCACAGGACGGGAGGACTGACTGTTCCTCACATGACGGGAGGATCGACTGTTCCTCACAGGACGGGAGGATCGACTGTTCCTCACAGGACGGGAGGATCGACTGTTCCTCACAGGGCGGGAGGGTCGACTGTTCCTCACAGGACGGGAGGATCGACTGTTCCTCACAGGACGGGAGGAATGTTTGTTTCTCACCTGTCGATAACTACCAGCGGCGTCCTCCTCTCTCCCTGAACCTCGGCCGCTCGCTGCACCGGCATCATCACCTGAGCCAGCGGTACGTCGTGGGGCCAGTGTGGCAGGTGCAGCAGACGCACTGTGACGTCATCTTCACCCTATTGGAGACCGGCGCGGTGGAGGGAGTGGGGTCAGCACAGAGGCGAGATAGGCAGAAACCGTACCGTTTACGAGACAAATGAAAATTAAAACGAGAAAGGGAAGGAGTCTTGGTTAAGCCACTCTTCATAAGTACGCCAACTCTCTCCGTCTCAAAATTGGTAGCCGAATGTTTATCGTTAATATGTTCAGGATAAACAAATGTAGCTAAAGTCATCCATGCAAACCATTCGGCAAATTGCTGTGAAATATGCGACACATGGTACATAAGATGCAGAATGCAGCGCAGGAGCTAAGCGCCTGCAGTGTTTCAGGAACACTGCCAAAAGCCTCGGATTGTACTGTGATTGTAGCCTCGGATTGTACTGTGATTGTAGCCTCGGATTGTACTGTGATTGTAGCCTCGGATTGTACTGTGATTGTAGCCTCGGATTGTACATGAAGCCTCGGATTGTACTGTGATTGTAGCCTCGGATTGTACTGTGATTGTAGCCTCGGATTGTACATGAAGCCTCGGATTGTACTGTGATTGTAGCCTCGGATTGTACTGTGATTGTAGCCTCGGATTGTACTGTGATTGTAGCCTCGGATTGTACATGAAGCCTCGGATTGTACTGTGATTGTAGACTCGGATTGTACATGAAGCCTCAGATTGTACTGTGATTGTAGCCTCGGATTGTACTGTGATTGTAGCCTCGGATTGTACATGTAGCCTCGGATTGTACTGTGATTGTAGCCTCGGATTGTACTGTGATTGTAGCCTCGGATTGTACTGTGATTGTAGCCTCGGATTGTACTGTGATTGTAACCTCGGATTGTACTGTGATTGTAGCCTCGGATTGTACTATGATTGTAGCCTCGGATTGTACATGAAGCCTCAGATTGTACTGTGATTGTAGCCTCGGATTGCACTGTGATTGTAGCCTCGGATTGTACATGTAGCCTCGGATTGTACTGTGATTGTAGCCTCGGATTGTACATGAAGCCTCGGATTGTTTCGCACACCTATTGCTCTAGCCACCTATTGCTCTACCTATTGCTCTAACCTTCGCCCTGGTGGAGGCGCGGGAGGGGGGGGGGGTCAATTCAAAATGACCGTTATTTCGGGAATAGCGAGAAAACGGCGCACAGCTATTTGGGCATCAATTAGCCACATTGTTTGCAAATTTTGACCCCAGGTCGTCTCAGGTCAGGTCACCAGGTCACGTCAAGTGACCTTACCTCCAAACATGTTTGTGGTCGTGCCAAAGCTAGTTTGTCCGATAAATTTGAAACTTACAGGATTCCATAAGGTCATAAGTGCCTACAATTCACATATCTCTGATTTTGTATTGATTATATCGGTGAGCTTAGGTCAGGTCAATTTCGTGACCTGCCCATTATAAGTCAATGATACAATATACAAATGCTTCCTATTCAGAGCATATGCATTAGATCAGGTCAATTATTTCAGAACCATGTTATTTTAGATCATTCTTCATGACCCAGGGGAAATTGTTGCTCAGTGACCTCTGCAAGGTACGATGAGGTCATCTGAGGTCACCAGCACTTGTTTGTCAATAACTCTTTATATAATAAAGATTAAAGATTAAAGACAAGCGTGTGGATGACACCACTGTGTCACTGGCGGATCTGGCGGATGGCGGATGTCACTGGCGGATGTCACTGGCGGTTCGAGAATGGGGGGGGGGGGGGGCTACAATTTCGTTCCGCTTCATCAGCGAAATGTTGTTGACCGGGGAAGTCGTTGAGGGGGGGGGGGGGAGGTCCTGATAGCGAAAGTCATTGACCGTGGGGGTGGGATTTTCCCCTAATTATCACTTCTTACAGCCAATGCAGGAAAACGCGAGACGGGAGACATCCTTGTATTGAATGCCCGCCACGTTCCTCTGGGGGAATTTGCACCTTATGCCCCCCTGGATCAGCCAGTGGTAAAAACCAGACAAACCCAATTTTACCTCCTTTGTCACTTTCAAACATTTATGTAGCTGAGTTCATGCTGAGTCTGATCTTGCATAGTTGGAAAGGCAAACAAAAATGAAACCTCTACTCAGAGCACCCATGAAATGCACCGGGATAGGTACCTAAGCATGGTGCAAAATAGGTGTCAGATTTAAAATTGGTACCTGAAATTATTTGAGTCTGGATATGACCTGAGGCCAAAGTAGTTATCCCAAGCTATAGTAATTTAAAATGACCTTGACAATGGAAAATATTAACTAGACTTACCTACACATTTACAAAGTGTGAATTTTATTTGGCTACATGTTTACAGGGAAAGGGAAAACAACGATATCTAAGTCCCAGAAAATTCGGATCCAGCCAGCCGGTTTTTTTAGGGGGGGGGGGGGGCAACCAGTTTGAGCGGACCTTACCTAGGTACCCCAATTTCGGATTTCTCCCCGTATTTTAGACCAATTTATTTTGTAATCACACGATTCCTAATGCTTTTTCTAGCCTTTCGACCTTTTGGGATATCGAAAAAGGTGTACCTGTTTTCTTTCTAGACTGCAAGGAAAAAAACACACGAAAAATGTGTGCTGAATCAAGCCGGCTTTGCTCTTAACACGCGCAGTGGAAGGGGAGGGGGCACTTTTGTGCCCCCCTACGTTTTTAGTGAATAGCTCGGAAACGAAGCGCAACATGGCGGTGTTTTTTTTGCGAGACATTAATGCCAACTCAATAGCGGATCGGTTGACGCCAAACAAAATCGAAATCGGTCGATACATTTTTGAGTTATATGGATTTTCAGTCCAAAATGGCGGCCAGAATCGCGGTCGGCAAATCGATATCTTCGGACCCAACAGTCGGATCGGAATGATTCAAACGGTAGAAAATGTCAATGTTCATCCCCGGAAACAACTTTAAACACATTGCTGGTGACCTGTGACGTCACAGAGGTCAAATTCTCAAAGTTGTGATATTTGGCCAGATTTGACCTTCGTGACCTAGTTTGACCTTGAAGATATTGACTGAAGGTCAACAAAATTTCAGAAAATGTAGATCATCATAGCAACTACCTACCCGGTAAGTTTCATCATTTTAGCTCTCATACTTTCGGAGATCTTAGGGGGGAGGCACTAAAGTGCCCCCCCCCCCTCTCCACTGCGTGCTAGTGACATACCCCTCTCCACTGCGCGTGTTAAGATCAAGGACGGATCCATCTGTTCGTCTTCGGGTCCAACTACTTTTTCCTACAAGGTTCGAAGACCCTTACCAAAAAAACAAGAGTATCTTAGATTTGAATAGTTTTTTTGCGGTCAAGGAAAAAATGTTAGTGGAAAGAAGCTAACATAAAAATTTAAAACAGAACTTGGAGCAACAAATAAATGGTAGTTTTCTTCAGAATTTCCAGCTCCAAATATCGGATAGTAAACCGAGGGGAGTGTCCGACCCGAAAAATGAATACGCATTTCGCTGCACAAATGTTTGTCGTTGTTATCTGTTGTGCTCCGATAAAAAATATATAAAGGCGAAGACGTCAAACATGATCGAACCAGTCGCACTTCCGCTATTCAAGACAATAATACAGATGACCCGATCATGGCGTCAAATTCAATACGCATTTCAAGAAACATTAGTTACCCATCTATGCACCGCATACAGATAGGATGATCAACTTCCGTTGCCATGGTTTCTTGATAAAAAATATGTCCCTGCTCCCGGACCTCGAAGCCATTTACGCATCTCGGCGGGCGCACAGATACGACACACGCAGACGAAGTAACGGGTACCTACTACGGTGAACGCTGCATTTATCATATTACTGCCATACAGTCAATGGCAGAAACCTGCGGCGGCCAGCCAGGCAGCGGCAGCCTGAAATAATCTAGCTGGCGACTTCCCGATCGCGCAAAGAAGTCAACGAATTCGCTGACGGATGATATTATAATGTTATCCATATAGGTCAGACCTATAGGTCTCGCGGTTGGCTTCGCACATGATCAGCGCCTCCATCCGGAGCTCGGTCATTGTCGCTTGGAGAGAGGATAGAGTCTTCTCCACCTTACTGAACAGTGCACACCCTCTCCGCCTCCGCCGTTGTAACCGGAAGGACGGCAAAGACTTACAGGACAAATGATGGATTTGGACAGATTGTTCTATTGTAGACTTGTTTGACCGAAATCGTGCTGGATAGAAATAATGAAATAAGGACACCTGTAAACGTGATAATGATTAAACTTATAAATTACCCCTCGCCCTGGTGGGGTCATTTGCCATTTTACCCCCCCCCCCCCACGCCTGAGGTTTTTCGAGAATAGCGGGAAAACAGCGGCGCATAGCGCCGCCAAATTTTGTCAAAATTGACTACATTTGGGCAAAATTGACCAGTACCGTTCTAAAAACGCAAATATAGCATGTATTAGACTTTACGTCTGGGAAGGGGGGGGGGGGGAAATAGTCCCCCCTTTGCACGGTCTTGGGGGCCATGACCCCGTTGCCCCCTCCTGGATCCGCCTCTGAGTCTCAGTCACAATTCCTCAAATACTGTCGAAATGCGTTCCCCGCACGCTGTTCCGCGCTAACTGCTTTAGCGCCAAAGCGCGACGTTTTTTTTAACAAACTTACGTTGGTTGTAGGAATCGCTCCAGATCGAAAATAGCGCCAGACGCGGCACGCATATTTGGAAATGTCGAATACAAAGTCCAGACCCATCATACTTAGGGAGCCATAGGTCAGTGAACACTCAACATATTGCTTTGACATTTTGTTTGGGCATCGTCCATACTTGGTTCTCCATTCTCCAATATATATTCCGGCTGTTTAATATGATTTGATATTTTATATGATTTTATGAAGAAAGACAAATTTGGAGAGAAAAGATCCGCAAATTCAAAATTTCCAAACATATTCAAAAACCGGAATATATATATTGGAGAACGAAGTATAGACAATACCCAAACTGAATTTCAAAGCAATATCTTTAGTTTTGGCTGACTTATGGCTGCTTACTATGATGGGTCTGGATTTTGTATTCGACATTTCCAAATATGCACGCACCACTTTCCCTTCTTCTACCAAAATGCTACACAATAGAGGGAACACGAACGAGGCAAAAAATTACGATTTTTTTTGCTCGCAAGAAGTTATTTTTCGCAGTCAGTACCCATTTTCATCGCCAGTTCCAGCGTTTTTGTGTGTGTGTGTGTGTGTGGGGGGGGGGGGGCTAATTTCAGTTGCTGCCCCCGTTAAGCGTGGGATGGGGGGGGGGGGGGCTTTTGCCCCTGCACCCCCCCCCTGGATCCGCCAGCGCACTGTATTTATCTCGTCAAGACGCATCGCCCATATTCAACATGACCAACTTGGGTCACCAAATGACCTTGAACTGTGGTCAAATTTTGAAGTTGACCTAACCAGGTCACCATCTATATGCTTCGAAGCGTCTTGACGAGACAAACACGATGGTGTTAAAATTATTGATATATGTTCAACCGATAAAAGTTATTCACGAAAAACGTTTAGGAAGATCATGCCATCGTGACCTTTGTTGACCTCTGGATTCTGGAGCCTAAACTATTGACCTGAGCTTAAATTTAAGGGGAATGATGACGATTGCATTTTTCAAGAGCTTTCGATTGTTTTTTCTCTCGTTTGTTCCTAGTTAGTATAGTTCCCGATATATTTGGGGGGTTGCTGGAGCAAAGTCCTATACTTGGAAAATTTGACTTTGATAATCTCTGGTGACCTCAATATTGACCTGAGCCGAACAAGGCCCGAAGTAACTTCGAATGTCCTTGTCGAGAGCTTTCTAACCTTTTTTCCCACGCCTTTCTGTCCCCTTTTAGTTTTCGAGTTAGTGGGAGGTCATTTTGACCCCCCACCCCCCACCCCACCCACCCCATCCCCCACCAGGGCGAAGGTGGCTCAGAGGTCCACCGGGGCGGGGGTTAATTACAGACAATCAGGCTGAGTCAAAGGAACAAAGAGTTTGGACTTCAGGAACACGAGGCTAAGATCGATTTCGCAGATCCATTTCTCTAGTTTCGCTAATCACGTCGGCAACAACGAGCGCATATTTAGATATTCCATTCCTCAGGTTTAAGAGGCAAACAAGTTTAATAAGAGAGCCGGAAACAAAGAGTTTACATTTTAGGAGGAATAGAGCAACATTAAGCTGGATTGGACATATCCATCGTTCTATACCGTCGCCACCCAGGTGGAGAAAAACTCGCAGCTTATTCGCCCTCCGGCCGTCCCATTCCGCCGGTAATCCATTCTCTCCGCTCATTCCATCCATTCTCTTTCGCTCATTCATCTCTCATTCCCATTCCCTTATTAACCCATTCTCGTAAGAGAGAAATGGGAGATGACTCGCCTCAGTTGACTCCATCAGGAATGATCTGGTAATACATGGCCGCCCGGCCGTGCAGTCGTCGTTGACCGTCTCGGACATGTACCGTACAACGAAGCTCTCACAGTCAATCTCCTCCTCTTCCAGCGGCCAGAAAACTCCGCACTCCTGGGGACGATAACCACAAAATGTTATTTCAGGAGGAAGGAAATCATGAGGAAGGAAAGCCAGGAAATGACAACATGAAACTCGTACGATATACCATGTACGATATACATGGTACGATATACCATGTACGATATACATGGTACGATATACCATGTACGATATACATGGTACGATATACCATGTACGATATACATGGTACGATATACCATGTACGATATACATGGTACGATATACCATGTACGATATACATGGTACGATATACCATGTACGATATACATGGTACGATATACCATGTACGATATACATGGTACGATATACCATGTATGATATACATGGTACGATATACCATGTACGATATACATGGTACGATATACCATGTACGATATACATGGTACAATACATGGTACGCTATACCATGCACGATATACATGGTACGATATACCATGTACGATATACATGGTACGATATACCATGTACGATATACATGGTACGATATACCATGTATCATGCAAATACGCACACACTTTTTTAATACAATTAATATTACCTTCTAAAACCAGGTACGATATCTATACATGGTACGATATACCATGTACGATATACATGGTACGATATACCATGTACGATATACATGGTACGATATACCATGTACGATATACATGGTACGATATACCATGTACGATATACATGGTACGATATACCATGTACGATATACATGGTACGATATACCATGTACGATATACATGGTACGATATACCATGTATGATATACATGGTACGATATACCATGTACGATATACATGGTACGATATACCATGTACGATATACATGGTACAATACATGGCACGCTATACCATGCACGATATACATGGTACGATATACCATGTACGATATACATGGTACGATATACCATGTACGATATACATGGTACGATATACCATGTATCATGCAAATACGCACACACTTTTTTAATACAATTAATATTACCTTCTAAAACCAGTAAGGCGCCGTAGTTGGCGATGAACGAGCGAGCGCGAAAGAAATGTATGAGGAATTTCAACTCGATCGGGTAAGTAGTTTCTGAGATACAAAAAAAGGTGCGCACGTGCGCACGTACAGTCACCCCACCCCCGAGTTGTGTGAAAGTGGCGGCTGAAGGGTCCCTAACCACACACAAAATTTGCACACAATCTGCCCAGCCGTTGCGGAGTTTGTGAGAGAAAACACTTTTCAACGCCCCTCACGCGGCATGCGCCACGCGCAGTGGTAGTCACCCACATGAGCCGGCACTGGTCTCAAACAGGGTGGTTAGATGGGGCTGCTAAGTAGACTGTTGAAAAATGGAGGAAGTTACTCACCCAAAGTTCTACCACTTGGATTATTGATCCATTGCTCTTTCTGATTTCAAAACAGTTCTTGTTTCAGCTCTGCCATCGTTAAAAATAAAAACCCTTATTTTTTTGGCATTGGAAGCTGAGTGTCTTTCCCTCTGTTGTATGCTGTTATCCTGGTAGCCCCCCCCAAAAAAACGAGCCGAGTTTCGAGGCTTACCAATTTTTGTTTGGCAATAGATATGAAGTTGACACTTAGTACGCATATAAAACAAGTAATTCCGCGTTAAGAAAAAGTTGCATATCAATCAGATATTTAGTTTCGATGCAATAAGACATTATCTAAACCCTTTAAAATACGTGTTTAGGACTTTTTTACTTTCACGCGTGAACGATCGGACCACCTATCAACTTCATATCTATTACCAAACAAAATTGGTAAGCCTCGAAACTCGGCGCGTTTTTGGGGGCTACCCGGATAACATAATACAACAGAGGGAAGGGCACTCAGTTTCCAATGCCAATAGATAAGGGTTTTGATTTTTAACGATACTAGAGCTGAAACAAAAACTGTTTTCAAACCAGGAAGAGCAATGGATCAAGATTCCAAGTGGTAGAAGTGGTGAGTAACTTCGTCCATTTTGCAATAGTCTACTGCTCAGCAAAGAAGCCCGCTTGTCAATCGGACGTGTGGTTGCAGAGATATGAGCTTCTCAAAAGCGTCGCCACGGGTCTGGCCGGGTCGGGTCGGGTCGAGCCGCTCATATTCACATTTGTCCCATATACCACGGAAGGACTAGCGAGCGGCTCGTAATATTTGCCTTGATTTACTCGGAAATATCACGTAAAGTCTTACTTTTCAAATTACGTATCAATGTTTGGCAATTATTAAGAACATATTATTTCAACAAAACGAATAAATCAACATCAGTTTTAAACAAAACAAACATCCATTCCCCTGACAACGGATTTATATTTTAATAAGGAAACGTTGATTGAAATGCCTATGGCACCTCCTATGTTTCCACTGTAGTCATTCTGCCCGTGGCTGCAGGTACCAGGCGCGCCAGTAACATCGCTGTGGATACCAGCCGGACAGCTTGGCTACCTCGGGTGTGAGGCAGACCACCGTGGTGACCCGGTTATCCCATATCATCTGCCAGAAGTCGAGAACGGTGCCAGGCAGCGGGTGCTGGGTCGCTATGTACTCCTGTACCTGCCGGAATCCTGGCAACCGAAACACGCGCACGTTCATCAGCTATAGCACAGCAAGGAAGGCGGCATCCCGTATTCAGATAACGCACGCACAATGATAAAATGCTCAAATCGACGGTGGAATCGCAACAAAATGTTGTTTAACAAGTAAAACATGACAAACTTACATGAAAGGAGACTGCCAACGTAATCATAGTTGATGTGCACTGGCATACAGTGCAACCTAAACAGAAAAACCCATCTTGGCTAATTTGAAAATAAACCTTAGGAAAAGTCAATCACAAACGTGGCATTCCAGCAGACTCTGGCGGTAGATATTATCGGTGTCAACATCTCAGCGGTGCTGCGAATCCACTGACCCGGAAGCCATGAGGCGTTAATGTAATCGCTGCCTTCGATGCTGAGCTTGGGCGTCAGGCAGACCCGGGTCGCCTCGGTCGGCAGCACCCCGAGACTGCTGTTCTTCGGCTGGTTACACGGCTTCACAGCGCAAGTTACCCTGTACTGGTGTGGCTCCAGCGAGACAGCGCTCTGAGGGTCAGGTGAACAGCTAAACTTGTACAACAGATACAACTAGTATAGTTGTGACAGGTGCAGCAGACCCGGTTGTAGCAATGCAGCAAGTACAACAGGTACAGTTGTAGCAGGTATGTTCAGCGGGTACGCGGGTACCTGTATGTTATAGGTCAGGTCGAATCTGGCAGTCTTATTGGTGTCCAACATAGAATAGTTGTCACCGTGAAAAAGACGTTGAAAGTTTGACAAAAGTCTCCCAGCCCCAGCCTTTGGGCCTATTCCCGTGGCGCCTCTAACCTCCTCTAACCTCCTCCAAGTTGCTCCAGTCGTATCCTATTGCATGGACAGTTGCAAGTTGGAGAAACTTGGAGGAAGTTAGAGGCGCCACGGGCACAGACGATTTGATAGCAGTTGCCGAATGCAGTGGATCATGCCAATACAGCTTCACATATTTGTCAATAGATGGCGCTGGTTCGTGCCGCGGAGTTGCTGCTCACCATATACTGCCGCTCGGCGGCGGGGTACGGGTAGCTGTTGCGCCGGCCTCCCTGCAGCTCCTCCGTGTACCGGCTGACCAGGTCACGTGACACAGAGGTCACGCCCGAGGTTACGCGCTCCAGCAGACAGTCATGCAGAAACGAGTACTCATCCAGTGTCGTCAGGAAGAAAGGGCTCTGGCCTGCAGACGGGTGTGGGGGGGGGGGGGGGGGCGTCACGGTCGGTCCAGACGAGTGGAGCATTTTATGCCGGTTTTACAGCGTGTTATAGCGGAAAGGCGGCAGACATGATCATAAGAGAGCCTGCAGCCAGGCACATCCAGACATTCATTCGATCATTATTGAGTGAGATTACTGGAGCAAGTGTCATGCTCAGGCCCTGGTTAGATGTGTTGCTGTTTTATGTACAAATATAAAGTTTGTGTTAAATCTTGTAACAGGTCCTTCTGGCTGCAAGTTCAGAACGCTTTCCGTAATAAAATGTTTGGGTGACGGGCGTACCATTGCAGCAGCCACATACAATATCCTACACTGGAAGAGGAACGAGCTCCGCTGCAGAGGATTTGCGATGTCATAAAACTGCTCACGTAACAATAACTTACAAAGCTTTACAATGCTGGTTATTGGCAGCAACAGACCAGCTTATATTAATCAAATTAATTAAACAACACTTTAAGTGGGGTTTATTGAAGACATATGTGAGGCACTTATGTTTAGGCTGAAAGGCAATATCGATTATGTTATTGAAAGTGAAGCATGTTCGCTTTGTGAAATCATAGGTGTACAACTGCACATACAACGGCAAATAAATATTTCGATAGAAGTGCACAATGTTAATTTCTATGTATTTGCATAAACGTATAGAAGCTGCCCAATTACATATATCAGCATATTCCACGTTTTTGTTAACATTAATCGTGAATAGTTATGAAATACAGTTTATTAAAATATAGACTTCTTCGAGGAATTCCAAGAGATTATAAAAAAACGCTTAAAAACATATGAGGAAATAAAGTGTTTTGAAATCGATTTTATGTCGCAAGTTTTGAAGTCTCTGACATTATAAATAGAGGTCGATTAATTGGACACGTGGATATTTTATTTGATAAATTCCCCCTGGGTCTGGGTATTCGTGATTCAATTATACAACAGTCGCTATAGTCACAGATAAAGGAGCACCTATACCGCGACCCGAGTCGGTCACTCGGCATAGGTACTATGTCATCATGTGCGCCAGTTAGCCGGCGCTGCTTGATTGTCGACTGTCACGACGTGGAATCACTTATCCCACATGAAAGGGAAACCGAAATGTAGGTACGATCGGATGTGAATCAGGGCTGGTAGATAGGAGCAAAGAGCCTCTGTCAGAAAGCAGTAAATTTGATAGGCCGGACAATGAGTAGGAAGTAGAGATGGGATTTGTTGGTATCGACGTATCGACGCAGATACATTTTTGGTATCGACCGATACTTTTGCCGATATCATCATCATCATCATCATCAGCATGTTTATTAAACATAAATTAATTAGCATTTCAACATAAAGCAGAAGCAGAAGGGCGCAAAAGCAAAAGCTTAACCCGCGCACTGCAGGGGGTTGATTTCCGCCCCCTCAGGTTTTTCAAAGATAACGAAAAAACGGCGGCGCGCAGCGCCGCCGGGTTTTGATACACCTATTAGGACATCAATTGCGCACACTTTGAGAAAAAAATATGCTCGGGTCATCTCAGGTCAGGTCACCAGACCAGGTCGTGACCCCACCACCAAAAAAAAATCAGTTGTGCCAAAGCCAGAGTTTTTCACCGATCAGGTTGAAACTTACAGGATGTCATGAGGGCATCAGTACTTACAATTCGTATAACTCGGAATTTTGATATCGGTGACCTAAGGTCAGGTCAATTTCGTAACCTCCCCATAATAAGTCAATGGGGAAATATACAAATGCTTCCTATTTCAAGGATATGCATGGTACTAGTCCAATTACTTCTGGATCATGTTATTATAAGATATTCTTGATGATCCAAGTGTAAGTTTTGTTCAGTGACCCCTATTGGGTCATTTGAGGTCGTGCGAGGTCACCATCACTTTTGTGATGGTGACCTCGCACTCGACATAAACAAGATATCAATAACTCTCGACATAATGAAGATAGAGAAGTAAAACAGACATCAATGTGTTTGTCTCGTCGAGACACGTCTTCCCATATGCAACATGCCCTACTTGGGTCACCCTACTTGATATTTTTGACCTTGACCTTAGGTCAATTTTGTTATTGACTTAACAAGGTCACCATATATATCATTCAAAGCGCCTTGATAAGATAAAAACAATGGCTTAAACAGTTTTCCGTTATCTTCATTAAGCAAAAAGTTAATAGCAAAAACGATTTAGCAAAAAAACGGCATTTTTTTCTTTTTGACCTCTGAAGCCTCAAATATTGACCTGAGATCAAATCTGAGGACACCTTAGCGATTACAAATTTCATTGGCTGGCGTTTGCTTTTTTCCGTTTGTTTCTAACTATCATCGTTTCTGAGATATATGGAATTTCTGGAGCGATGTCCTAAAACAGGAAAAACTGGAAAATTTGACCTTTGATGACCTCTGGTGACCTCAATTTTGATATGACTTAAAAAAACACTGAAATACTTTCGATAGAACATGTATGAAGCTATCAAATGCCTTTTTCCGCTTCTCGCTACGTTGCGTAGTTTTCGAGATCTTAGGGGGGGGGGGCGGAAATCAACCCCCCTGCATTTCGTGTTCGGCGCAAAGCCCCTGCAGTGCGCGGGTTAAGTTAAAGCACCCTGTCTGAAAGAAACCGAACGTTTAACTGCGACCGCCGCCACGGTACAGCCCGCCCAGTCTCGTCCACCCGGCCAGCCAGATCAAACGGGCTTGGGCTGATACCTCGCCGATACCTCGCCGATACCTCGCCGATACCTACCTTAACACCCGCACTGGAGGGGGGGGGGGGGGGCGAAATCCGCCCACCCCTCCTGTTTTTCTTCTTTTTTGTGTGAATATCTCCTGATTTTATCAGTCAATGTGCATCATTTTTGGCGTACCTGCCTAAAAAATACAGAACACGTCGTCTAAAGTAAGAAAAGGAAAAATCGGCCAAAAACATTTTGAGTTATCAAAAGTCAGAAAAGCTTCAAAATGTCTCACAATGGGGGGAGGGGGCTAGCACCCCCCCCCCACTGGATCCGCGCCTGATCCCTATTGTATCATTAGACTTTCCAACAAATCATTTAAGCCCATTCTGGGGGCATATACATGCACTCACTGCGTGCCATAACAATATCAAGCCAAGGAGCGCATAACAAGCACATTTAGCATATTTGAACCCATTTGGCCTTGAAGATATTGGCCTAGGGTCATACCATTTTTCACAAACAGAGTTCCCCACAGAACCTCCCTACTCTACAAATTGCGTTATTGGATCTCTTTTGGGGCCGAGATCTTAGGGGGGCGTAATCCGCCCCCCCCCCCACCTCCAGTGCGCATAATTATCAGAGGCCCTCCAGGGCGCGTGTTAAAGAGAATAGTTCACCTTTAACATGGGGTTTTGAACTGGGATACCAGATTTGTAGAGCAGATCTAAAAATGGATTGTGCGAAAAATAGCTCCCTACGCTAAGTAATTCCGACAAAGGACCAGTGAGTCCCTTTTAGAAGACGACGTTTCGTGCCCCGATTGGGGCACAAAACTTATTTCGGGTCCTCACAACAGTTGTTTACGTTACAAGCAGCCTGCATATATATGCCTAAAGTCCGTCGTTATTGTGTGCAATAGTTTCCATATCCAAGTTACCATATGTATGACGTCATAATTGTCATGGAATTGTTTATGGCCATGAAGGAGAAAAGAGAAACATGCCCACTTTTCGACGGATGTCCATCTATCGTCCAAACAAATGCCATATTCGTTTTTTTCAGCTCGAAATACCCTGTATAGCCAAATTTCAAGACAACTTTCGAGGTGACCTTTAACCCGTGCGCCGCTGGGGGGTAAATTTTACCCCCCCTCCCGGGTTTTCGCTATAGATTCAAAACTACACTAGATATCGACGCGAAACTTTCAGTACCTTATCTGACATCGATTTGACGTCTTCAGATAAATTTTGGAGAAAATCGGTCGAGAAGTTTTTGCGAAAATAGCGTTTTAGTGACGTCATGTAACGCCATTTTCGGTCCAAAATGGACGAAACTTTGATCGACGATAGAACAGCGAGTATTGAAGCAAATTGCACACAAAGCACGTCAAAAGGAAGGAAATGACATTCTCTACAAGATGGCTATCTCGGATTTGCACAATTTTGATTTTCTGATCCCCAAAATGCAAAAAATCGTTTTTATTTTTTTTCAAAGTTTACCAAATCCAAAATTGTAAGAATTTTCAAAAAACCGGAAGATATGTCAGATAAACATCTCTAATGAGTGACTATTCCAAATTTCAAACAAATATCTATATTTTTGACCCCCAAATGACACTAATAAGTGTTCAATGTGATGGACGCATTTAAAAAAAATCGTAAATTTTGACATTTCTAGACATCGTACACAAAAACATATTGCACCATTGGATTGCTGTGGCAAAACTAAACCGGAAACATGTGTCGGTTATTGCAAATTTTGGATTTCAAAATTTGACCTTTTTTGCCTGATCTTGACCTGACCTTGAGGTCAAATGTCAAAATAACCATTATTTTTGGATTCTACGTCTGAAATAACCCATGAGACATGTGTCACATGGGTTTCATATTACTTTTTCACAGTGTGACCTTTTGTGACCTGACTTTGACCTTGACCTGTACTTAGTATGATATTCATACTCAAGCATTACCCTCTCCTTATATTTAGAAGTGTTTTGGCAGAGTTTCGGCGCGCTGCTGTTGATAGTCCGGTCTCTGCAGCCAATAATCTCGAAAACAGGTGGTTTTGACCTTTGACCTGACCCTGACCTGATATGTGACCTTTTAAATAAAATTTTAAGAATTACTTAGAATCTTCCCATCGAGAGCTTCCGATCGCCGCCTTGCGCGTCTCGCTGCGATTATTGGTTCGGGAGATAAGAGGGGGGTAAAATTTACCCCCCCAGCGCGGCGCGTTCGGATGGAGACCCCAGCGCCGCGCGGGTTAAGCCATTCTTTAAGCCAGACTCGCAATCGTCAACGACAAACACTTGGCATGCATAAAACATGCTTGGACAAGTCAACGTTTTGAATCAAAGATGCTAAGAACCGCAAGAAATGCATTGTTTTTCATGATGACTGGATGATTGTTAGTGCGACGTTTGAACTAGGAAGTACTCAATGCTTTCAAGCAAATTGGAGATCAGTTTTTAATCCTTACTGTTTGACTTTGTATTTGTATATATCGCGTATGCTGATACTGCTGCCGATACCAATTTGAGCCGTGCCGATACCATGTCGATACCTGCAAGGCCTTTTCGATACCGATACCGATACCAAGTTTTTCCAAAAAAAAATCACATCACTAGTAGGAATGATGGAAGTATTGAGGCGCAGGATTAAACTATTGTTGAATGGATTCCGCTTTCATTCATCAACAATGAAATCATATGTCCATATTATTACACCTACTTTTGGTTGTGTAACTACACAAAACACAGCCACGACATTGAACGGATACGACAAAAACGCATCCGGCAAAATGAAATAAAACGCCAAGAAGAGGTACCATCATTTTGGGACTAGTCACACTTCCACTTTCACGCCAATAATTAAATGAAATGGAATAGTTGTCATACCAGGCAAAAACACACGACTACGGCAATGAGCGGATACCACAGAAACGTCTCCTGTGAGATCAAATGAATCGACAATGAGGCATGTTTCAATGTTGCCCTATTTTGTGTCCGTTTCTGCGAGGCGACATTGTATAGAGTTCCAGCTGACGCTGTCAGTACCTTACCCATGACGCGCTGCCAGTAGGAGAAGACAGCCAACTCTTGTCTCCGTTTCAGTTGGGAGAGAAGTGTCGTCAGACCGATGTACAAACTCAAACTGCCGTGCGAAGATCTGAAAAGAAAGCAGCACGTGTTAACTCGGTGTGATCTTGATCATGTATATGCTGCTTCGTATAGGTCATAGGTTCGTATAGGTCTTCATATAGGTCATAGGTTCGTATAGGTCTTCATATAGGTCATGAGAGCGCTGAGATTCGACGTTTAACCCTATTTGTAACAGGCTCCTGGCTACCCCTATTTGTAACAGGGGGGGGGGGGATTCCGCCCCCCCGGAGATCTCGAGATCTACCCGTCCGATTTCCAAAATGAAACGGTGTTTGGTTCCCCTCAACACGATCTACATTTATAATTAATAACAAAATATAAATTTGGGATAGGGGGGCAACGGGGGGGGGGGGGGGGGGGGGGGGGGGGGGGGGCAAAAACTACAAATTTTAGTGGTATTTTTGATCCAACATAGCTTTCATGTTTATCGACCGATTTTAACACAACTAATAGGAATCGATAGATATTGAATTGGAAATTGATATATGACGGTGACGTTTGAAAATTAAAAAATCATAGGCGTGTGCAGGTCACTCAATATGGGGGTGAAGTAAATGCGTAATAAAACCATTTTTTGATGTTGCTTTTTTGATAAATGAAATAGTATGTGATTAAGACATTAGAAAAACAGTTATAAATCTTTTTTTTTTTGCCATAGGCGGTACCAGGTTAGTGAAAAAGGGGGTAAAATTGGGAAAAAGTATTAACCGCAGACAAGTTGCTACCCAGCACTATAAATATGTTACTGATCATAGATAGTTCCTTTTTGCATGTTGTAATTCATCATAGGCGTATCCAGGATCCAAACTGGGGCGGCGCAAGACCTTTTGATAAGTATATTATCCGCTATTATGATACTAACTAGTCAACAGTGACTATTTCACTTACAACTTCAATTAACATTGCTTACCCCCCTTTTTACCCTACCTGGACTCGCCTATTATCTTATAATCATTCGTAGAGTAGCCTGTGGTGCGTGTTTCATCCGAAAACTGCAGTATGTTATGTCATTGCACGCCCATGCCTCTTAGTTTCCTTGCAATTATATGACCCCCTTTCTTCCATTCCTGAGCGCGCCTCTGCAAAAAATGACTTTATTTCCTTTTCTGGTCTCATAGGTGCATATATTATTATAAGCTAAACGTATATTGCGCCGTTATCGCTGGCATATCGTCATCACCATGCCAGTCACCCCCCTTTTCATGTTCCTGAACACGCCCCTGAAACTCTATATGTAATAAATTATGCAAATAATGGAAGCAGAAGCTATCTTTTACATCTTGATAGCTATAAATGGCCCTTACATTGCTCTATTGGCTTCCCGCCAAGCATTTAATACTTCCTGGAACCCCCCCCCCTTTTCAAGCCCCTGAAACCGCCTCTACCATGCAATTATTATGATATTTAATTAACATCAACTAATTTGCACTTGTTGCAATCACCGTAAGCCGATGTAACTCCTTCATACTTGATGCAGTTAGGAAGAAACCGTGAAGATCGCATTTCCGTATTATCGCCAAATGTCGCCTCCGAACCCACCCAAAACTGTACCCTGGAACCGCCTCTGTTCAGGTTAAGAACTAAAATTTGTGATCCAAATGCGGAGTTCAATTCTATGAAAAGTCCCAAAATTTCATGGGCCTGCTCCCAGCCGTTCCGGAGATATCTGCGAAAGACATGAGGGGGGGGGGGCGGAATCCGCCCCCCACCCCTGTTACAAATAGGGTTAAAGGGAATAGTTCACCTTTGACATGGGATTTTGAACTGAGATAGCAGATTAGTAGAGCAGATCGAAAAACGGGTTATGGTGAAATAATTACCTCGCTACGCTAAGTAATTTCGACACAGGACTAGTGAGCCCTTTTTAGAAGAAGTTTAATTTCCCCGAAACTTGTTTTGGGTCCTCACAACGGTTGTTTTCGTTACAAGCAGCCTGCGTATATATGCCTAAAGTCCGTTGTTATTGTGTGGAACAGTTTCCATATCCAAGCTACCATATGCATGCCGTCATAATTGCCCTGAAGTTGTTTTATGACCATGATGGAGAAAAGAGAAACATGCCCATTTTTCGACGGCTATTCATCTATCGTCCATACAAATGCCATATTCGTTTTTTTTCAGTTCGAAATACCCCGTATAGCCAAATTTCAAGACAACTTTCAAGGTGACCTATTCCCTTTAAATCTTACCCCTGACTGGGATGGCCTACAGTCGGTGGCAGCGGCCGCACTCGAGGTCAGGTGACGCCAGCGGGCGGGGCCGACCGTAGTCAGGTATGCTTGGGCACATGCAGCTTTCGCATCTAAGTTATGTCGGTTACCAGGAATTGCCTGACTGGATGGTGGGGTCAGGGCCTGCGCAGGAAGCTTTGCTTAGCGCGGGTCCTGACCTTGGACATATATCAAATCAAAAGTTTCAGACATACATGAACAAATAAATACATGTATTAATTTGTAGACCGCCTGTTCCAGTTACTGCACGACTCCCCGGCAAACACGCTGATGATATAAATGTCATGCCGCACCACTCAGCGACAAGCACGTAAATAATTTACGAAATGAGAAGGCCAGACCTTTGAATCAAGACACACATCTATTACCATGATAAAAGTCCTCAAACATGCCCCATTCAAACATTTATGATGACAGCTCCATTGCACCATCCATAACATTCTTCAACAACATCAGCGACATCGACATTCAACATCAGCGTGTTATATGACACCACATTACCGCACATTCAATGGTCACTCACTGTACTGCACTTAGCGGCAAAGTGGCCAGTGCGCCAGGAAGAGATCACAAATGTTGACGCAGACTTGCTGCACGCTCACTAAAACTTGAGTTTGTCTGATTAAAAACAGCACACAATAGTCAGTTATTTATTGAAATATCACGGACCAATGGTCTTCGGAGGGTTCTGATGACAGCTATGCAACACCGTCAGTGAACTGTTTTAATATGGCTAACAATTTCTGTGACAGGTGTGTAAGCTTTCGTTGACTTTTCCGTCCGCCGCTGCCTTACCCTGAGATAACCAGCACGGGTCCATGAGTTCCGTCCGGCGCTGTCTTACCCTGAGATAACCAGCACGGGTCCGTGAGTTCCGTCCAGCGCTGTGCTCACCCTGAGATAACCAGCACGGGTCCATGAGTTCCGTCCGGCGCTGTCTTACCCTGAGATAACCAGCACGGATCCGTGAGTTCCCATCCAGCGCTGTGCTCACCCTGAGATAACCAGCACGGGTCCGTGAGTTCCGTCCGGCGCTGTCTTACCCTGAGATAACCAGCACGGGTCCGTGAGTTCCGTCCGGCGCTGTCTTACCCTGAGATAACCAGCACTGGTCCGTGAGTTCCGTCCAGCGCTGTCTTACCCTGAGATAACCAGTACGGGTCCGTGAGTTCCGTCCGGCGCTGTCTTACCCTGAGATAACCAGCACGGGTCCATGAGTTCCGTCCAGCGCTGTGCTCACCCTGAGATAACCAGTACGGGTCCGTGAGTTCCGTCCGGCGCTGTCTTACCCTGAGATAACCAGCACGGGTCTGTGAGTTCAGTCCAGCACTGTGCTCACCCTGAGATAACCAGCACGGGTCCGTGAGTTCCGTCCAGCGCTGTCTTACCCTGAGATAACCAGCACGGGTCCGTGAGTTCCGTCCGGTGCTGTCTTACCCTGAGATAACCAGCACGGGTCCGTCATTTCCGTCCGGCGCTGTCTTACCCTGAGATAACCAGCACGGGTCCGTGAGTTCCGTCCAGCGCTGTCTTACCCTGAGATAACCAGCACGGGTCCGTGAGTTCCGTCCGGCACTGTCTTACCCTGAGATAACCAGCACGGGTCCGTGAGTTCCGTCCAGCGCTGTCTTACCCTGAGATAACCAGCACGGGCCCGTGAGTTCCGTCCGGCGCTGTCTTACCCTGAGATAACCAGTACGGGTCCATGAGTTCCGTCCGGCGCTGTCTTACCCTGAGATAACCAGCACAGGTCCGTGAGTTCCGTCCAGCGCTGTCTTACCCTGAGATAACCAGCACGGGTCCGTGAGTTCCGTCCAGCACTGTGCTCACCCTGAGATAACCAGTACGGGTCCGTGAGTTCCGCCCGGCGCTGTCTTACCCTGAGATAACCAGTACGGGCCCGTGAGTTCCGTCCGGCGCTGTCTTACCCTGAGATAACCAGCACGGGTCCGTGAGTTCCGTCCAGCGCTGTGCTCACCCTGAGATAACCAGTACGGGTCCGTGAGTTCCGTCCGGCGCTGTCTTACCCTGAGATAACCAGCACTGGTCCGTGAGTTCCGTCCGGCGCTGTCTTACCCTGAGATAACCAGCACGGGTCCATGAGTTCCGTCCGGCGCTGTCTTACCCTGAGATAACCAGCACGGGTCCGTGGGTTCCGTCCAGCGCTGTGCTCACCCTGAGATAACCAGCACGGGTCCGTGTGTTCCGTCCGGCGCTGTCTTACCCTGAGATAACCAGCACGGGTCCGTGAGTTCCGTCCGGCGCTGTCTTACCCTGAGATAACCAGCACGGGTCCGTGTGTTCCGTCCGGCGCTGTCTTACCCTGAGATAACCAGCACGGGTCCGTGAGTTCCGTCCGGCACTGTCTTACCCTGAGATAACCAGCACGGGTCCGTGGGTTCCGTCCAGCGCTGTGCTCACCCTGAGATAACCAGCACGGGTCCGTGTGTTCCGTCCGGCGCTGTCTTACCCTGAGATAACCAGCACGGGTCCGTGAGTTCCGTCCGGCGCTGTCTTACCCTGAGATAACCAGCACGGGTCCGTGTGTTCCGTCCGGCGCTGTCTTACCCTGAGATAACCAGCACGGGTCCGTGAGTTCCGTCCGGCGCTGTCTTACCCTGAGATAACCAGCACGGGTCCGTGAGTTCCGTCCAGCGCTGTGCTCACCCTGAGATAACCAACACGGGTCCGTGAGTGGCACTCTCGTGCGCGGAGCTCCTCTGCACAAAGTCGAGCAGCGGCAGCGGGTTGTCGGGGAGTCCGTACTCGGGCCAGCTGGTGTACTGGTACAGCGCCACCCGCCGCTCCCTCCTGGGCGGCTGCGTCCGGCCCTGCGGAACACGGAGCAGGTGTCACCTCCTGGGAGTCGAACACGGAGCAGGTGT
Organism: Chirona hameri; assembly: GCA_036785665.1. Lineage (NCBI taxonomy): Eukaryota > Metazoa > Arthropoda > Thecostraca > Balanomorpha > Balanidae > Chirona > Chirona hameri. Next base: position 63,281 of record JAXIVJ010005615.1, read on the forward strand.
CACCTCCTGGGCGTCTGCGTCCGGCCCTGCGGAACACGGAGCAGGTGTCACCTCCTGGGCGTCTGCGTCCGGCCCTGCGGAACACGGAACAGGTGTCACCTCCTGGGCGTCTGTGTCCGGCCCTGCGGAACACGGAACAGGTGTCACCTCCTGGGCGTCTGCGTCCGGCCCTGCGGAACACGGAGCAGGTGTCACCTCCTGGGCGTCTGCGTCCGGCCCTGCGGAACACGGAGCAGGTGTCACCTCCTGGGCGTCTGTGTCCTGCCCTGCGGAACACGGAGCAGGTGTCACCTCCTGGGCGTCTGTGTCCGGCCCTGCGGAACACGGAGCAGGTGTCACCTCCTGGGCGTCTGCGTCCGGCCCTGCGGAAAACGGAGCAGGTGTCACCTCCTGGGCGTCTGTGTCCGGCCCTGCGGAAGACGGAGCAGGTGTCACCTCCTGGGCGTCTGCGTCCGGCCCTGCGGAACACGGAGCAGGTGTCACCTCCTGGGCGTCTGCGTCCGGCCCTGCGGAACACAGAGCAGGTGTCACCTCCTGGTGACAGAGAGGGGAGGAAAGGAAGTGGAGCTGTGGTGCAGGCTAGAGTCCAGAGGTGCTTGGGGTTTATTCGTATTGTTGGTGTGATCGCATATTGTACACGACATACATACTATGATACATACTATGTATACAACTACATACCATGTATAACGTTTCCTTGGTTATAATTCAATATATTATAACCGTAAAGTCACAAACCGTTTGCAGGCAAAATAGGTACATGACAATAGGAAATGAGGAGTCATAACAAAGAAGCTACTGTACGGCAAGTAATAAAACAATCATTATCGTCGTTCCCTGTTCAAACCAGATATTCATTTTCAGAAATCGCGATGGGGGGTCGCCCCGAGCTCCGTCAGCTGGTCCGGTGATGGTTTGGACCTGCTCTGGAGGGGTCGCCCCTTGCTCCGTCAGTTGGTCCGGTGATGGTTTGGGCCTGCTCGGGAGGGGTCGCCCGAGCTCCGTCAGTTGGTCCAGTTGGTCCGGTGATGGTTTGGGCCTGCTCTGGAGGAGTCGCCCCTTTCTCCGTCAGTTGGTCCGGTGATGGTTTGGGCCTGCTCGGGAGGGGTCGCCCCGAGCTCCGTCAGTTGGTCCGGTGATGGTTTGGGCCTGCTCGGGAGGGGTCGCCTCGAGCTCCGTCAGTTGGTCCGGTGATGGTTTGGGCCTGCTCTGGAAGGGTCATCCCGAGCCGAGCCGCCCAGGCAGCCCATTAAGATGAGATTACTAGCCGCCTGTGCCGTCCCGACGGCTCTACAAACTTTTCAGACGGCCTCCGACGGTCACGCGCCTCCTAACGACTTTCCGACTGTCAGCTGATGGTCTGATTGCCCAGTTCCTCAGTGATTCGTAAAATCACGTCCCACGGCCAGTTCAGCCAAATGGGGTTTGTGGCAGACGATCTGCGAGGTGCTCCATGAACTGGGAGGTCGGGGGTAAGTGCACGTAGGTTGGACGCCTACCTATGCATTAGACGTCGACGTTATAGCTAGATGGCCATGGCAGCATCCACCAACCCACTGCAAGCTCAGAAAACAAAACACCTGTTCCTGGTTTACACAAAAAAAATATAGCTATAGTAAAGTTTGATTTTTTCTCTCACGATGACGCCAATGCGTTTAAAGATAACGTGTGAATTATGATTAGAGACCTCCCTCCACTATAGGGCAATTCGTTGTAAAGG